>RXPK01002773.1:0-36948 GCA_004143645.1 Protaetia brevitarsis | reverse complement strand
GGAGGGACTTTTCAAATTTCTAACACGATTACACAATAACTTTTTAATTAGAGTTCAAGAGTTAACTGATATATCGTTCTGTGCGATACAAAGATTGTTCCTTTCTATTCGACTACTTATTTCTAACATCCAACCCTGCAACTGGTTTAACAACATATAATGTCCGGGGTGCACAAGTGGATAGAGTTCAGACGTAGACTATATAATATCGAATTGTCTATAATATGAATAAATGCGATAAAATTTATATTAATTAATGCAGTTCACAAAATCACATTTAGTTTTAAAATGTGAACATAAATGGAATTAGGTTAGTTACTGCGATAAATAGCAATCTAGCTTAAAATTGTGTATCTAACAAATAAATTGATTTATTGTGACTAGGCATCTCTGCACAACGATAATAGTTTCTTCTTATTTCATGTACTTTCTTTAATTCTTGTCTGTTCATACATATTAGATTCATTCGGAAATTCCAAGAAACTGCGACCATTCGTTAGCATCAACAATTTATTCTTGTGCGCATGAGTGACTGGCACTCACAACACTGCCTATACCATTGGTGTCTTCTTTCACGATAATTTGAGTTATTTCACTTAAACCTAACAATATAACATATAAGAAAGTATGTAAATGTTATGCACTGGCACCGATCTTACCTACTACACAAGCATATCATAGCTCATTAAATGTTTTTAAAAACTGCAGGGTATTTGAAACCTAATAAAATACGTATAAATAAATAAATAAAATAGTTACATCATATAGATTAAACGGGGGGAGTAAACTAATTTGTTGTAGATACGAAAGGTAAACAATAACAAACTTCCATTTTTGGAAGCTGTTTGTTTGTGTAAAGTTAGGTTTAAGAATCTGGACCGCCTATAACCCTCTCTTGTCCTTACTCGATGTTAACTCTGCTTAGGGTACTAATTACAGCCTGTGTTGCGGTTGAGAAAGCGTACCTTACTGTTTGATATGGAAATTAAAGGTAAATAATCGCTAATTTCTGTTGGTCATCGAAATACAATGCAAATATTCAAAATACACGATGAAATTCTACATATTAATTCTATCCAATACGAATATAAAATAAGATATTTAATAAATAATTTCACACAATGGGCGGCAGTTTCCCGAAACCAAACATGCCGGCGCATTATAAAATGAAAGACGTGTAAAAAAAAAAAAAACGAGGGCAGAGAGACAAAGGATCAGGTGATGGTCGAAAGCGACGAAGAAAAAACGCGCCCGGAATGTTTAATTCCCCGGGTCGAATTCCCACAGGAGCAAAGGTCGACGGAAGACGCGGCTCTCCGAAACGGAATCCCCACAGCTCTTCACTTCTTCGTTTAACATTGAAAATGCGGTCATATGCTTTGGCTGGGTAATAGGCGGGATATTTTCTTCTTTCCGATGTCCGAGCGAATTTTTCGTCGAGTTGACAGATTGAGGTTAAGTTTGAGTCCTGTATTACCTACACACCGTTACGTCAGGATCAGGATATTTTACCCTATATGATTTTACCAAGGCGGTGTTAGATCGACAAAGGAATAAGACAAGAGGGGTCACTTTCAGTCGGTGCCTTTGATGTCGATCGCTGGCGCTATTTCATTATTTTAGCACCAGATACCTAAGCCTTCTTCTTTAATTTACACCAATCATAAAGAACTTGTTGTCCGCTAGTATGGACAACGTATAAAAATATTCTTTAGCTCCATAAGCACGCGTTTTTTTTTTGTAAATCTGCTAATTGTATTTCATCATCTTTAAATACGTTTTCAATTAATATTTCTACAGGAGGCAAAGCAATATTTTTGTTCAATATAGATACTACTATTAAACAAAAACACATTGCTATAAAAAAAAACAATAAGAGAATATATCGAATAAAGAACATATTTGTTCTTCTGTTGGCCTAACATCTTTGTACATACACAGTTGTTCAACACAAAGTGTGCAACAAATAGAATTTTCTTAATTAGTTGCGCGATTGTAAAATAAAAACTGCCAAACGTTGGTACAAGCTTGACATCAATACTAGACACGCTTAAAGCGACAATCATCATACCGGTGTGAACTTGGCAAGCAACTTTATTAAAAAAAAATAAACGTAGTACGGTTCGATTGTACTTCGTTTTGTACCCGTTTGTATCACCTTCAGTTTCGTTTGTACTCAAGGTTAAAAAATAGAAAGGGTTAAAAAAAAAAAATTAGCAAGCAAGTACAAGATATTCAAAACGGACAACGCCATTCGAAAGAGCATGTTTGTACCCGTTTGTATCACCTTCGTTTTCGTTTGTACCTCAAAGGTTAAAAAATAGAAAGGGTTAAAAAAAAATTTAGCAAGGCAAGTGGCAAGATATTCAAAAACGGACAACGCCATTCGAAAGCGAGCATTGTTTGTAACCCGTTGTACCTCCATTTAAATCGTTTGTTACTTCCACCAAACCGGAAGTAGAAACAATTGAAAATATAAGTTGGCGAGAAAAATTTCGCTCATTTTTTAAGATATCGGAAAACAGCCACGCTATTCAAAGAGCATCGTTTGTACCCCGTTTGGTACTCTTTTTACACTCGTTTGTACTTTAACCCACTGGAAGTAGTGACAATTCAAATATATGTCAAAGAGAGAAATTTGGGTATTTTTTAAGATATCAAAAACACAGCCAAGGCTATTCGAAGAGCATCGTTTGTACCCGTTTGTACCTCTTTTTACATCGTTTGACTTTAACCAACCGAAGTAAGACAATTCAAAATTGTCAAAGAGAGAAATTGCTATTTTTGAGTTATCAAAAAAACAGCCAAGGCTTTTCGAAAAGCATCGTTTGTACTCGTTCGTACCTCCTTTTAAATCGTTCGTACCTCAAAGGGAACCGAGTAGAGACATACGAAAATATGTCGGACAGAGAAATGTTGCTAATTTTTGAGATATCGCAAAGTGGCTAACGCTATTCTATAGATATCGTTTGCAACTGTTTGCACCTTTTTTAAAATCGTTTGTACTTCAGCGAAACCGTAAGTAGTTCTTTTCATGTTTATGTTACATTTTTTCTTAATTGACCAAGGTTCAATCCCTATTTTAGAAACATATAAATACAGATATTCTGCATTTGCCAATTAGGTCAGACAACCTAGTAATATGACACTATTTATTTATTACTATGTATTTAATTTTTACTTTGTGAGACTTTAAGTATATTCTGAAATATGTATGTTGTTTTTAAACCATCTCTTATTATATATTTCTATATTTTGGTTGCAGATACAGGTTGTAATGTATGCATTTAACACCAATTATACTTTCTTATTATTAATTATTATAGACCTCTGCTAGGGAGATTATAAAGAAAGATATTCAATTGAGTCGTGTAGCGGCATTTCAACGCATTGAATCGAATGACATTGCCCGTTGTGCGATATCTCAAAGATTAGCGAAATTTCTCTCTCATATCTTCAAATGGTTCCGGTTTGGTTACAAACGATGGTAAAAGAGGTACAAACGGGTACAAACGATGCTCTTTCGAACAACCTTCGTCGTTTTTTGATATCTAAAAAATACCCAATTTCTCTCTTGACATATTGTGAATTGTCACTACTTCCGGTTTGATTCAAGTACAAACGATGTAAAAAGAGGTACAAACGGGTAGAAACGATGCACTTTCGAATAGCCTTGGCCGTTTTTTGATATCTTAAAAAATACCCAAATTTCTCTCTTTGATATATTTTGAATTGTCACTACTTCCTGTTTGGTTGAAGTACAAACGATGTAAAAAGAGTTACAAACGGGTACAAACGATGCTCTTTCGAATAGCCTTGGCCGGTTTTTGATATCTTAAGAAATACCCAAATTTCTCTCTTTGATATATTGTGAATTGTCACTACTTCCTGTTTGGTTGAAGTACAAACGATGTAAAAAGAGGTACAAACGGGTACAAACGATGCTCTTTCGAATAGCGTTGTCCGTCGAAATGCGTTTTCCGATATCTCGAAAATGAGCGAAATTTTTCTCGCCAACTTACTTATTTTCAAATGTTTCTACTTCCGGTTTGGTGGAAGTACAAACGATTTAAATGGAGGTACAAACGGGTACAAACAATGCTCTTTCGAATGGCGTTGTCCGTTTTTGAATATCTTGCACTTGCTTGCTAAATTTTTTTTAACCTTTCTATTTTTAACCTTGAGGTACAAAGAAACTGAAGGTGGTAAAACGGTACACACGAAGTACAATCGAACCGTACTACGTTTATTTTTTTTTAATAAAGTTGCTTGCCAAGTTCACACCGGTAATCATCATCAGGTGAAAAATGTCAATGATGATGATTATCAATTAAACGAAATAATAAAACAGATTGGAAGGTGAACGTTTTACATTTATTTATTTACATATGGAATATTTACTTCAAGTTTTAGACGTGCAGATGACTTGCGGGAATCATATTAAACTTTTAAATTTAGACATAAGAAAATCTTAGTTTTGTATGAGTAAATTCTTTTTTTCTACTTTGATAATAAAATATTTGCCAAATATAAAACAAATTACTGGCATGCCGTTGTGGAGGCTGTTTTTTGTTGTTAGTGTAATAATAATTCATGCCTTGGAATCCCCAACAGCTTTCACCAATTACAAGGGCCCAGCCATGAGTTACTACATGAGTGATGAAGTAAAATAAAGAAGGGACTATTTTGGTTTTAAACTAGAATTTAACAAATTTTCAGGATAATCTAAACTTCAAGAGACGAAAGTGAATACACCTTTGATAATATGTTTAGAAGAAGGTATTAATAAAAATATATTTGTGTCATTTTTTTTTATATTTGCTTTTCTTTTCTTGGAAATGTTATGTATGTCGCATTGTTTAATGATCGATCGACAGTTGTCGGTCGACCAAACGGATTCGTTTCGGTCAATATTACAACAAATGATTAAAGGTGTGCAGAGGTATTTTTTTTTAAAATGTATCCAGAACAAGGCAATTAAAATAAAAAATGCGTACAAGCAAAAACTGCAGGTGCTATGATTTTTAAATATATTTTGTTAATTAAAAATTAATTTAATGCAACAGATTCTCAGCAGCTTATTGGTTTTTCTTATAAACCTTTTCTATTTACTGTTAGTTTTACTTTTTAAAACAAGGCTAATTCTTGCAGCATTTATTAAAATTCTTGTGAACCCTCTGTAATCCAAATAATTCATATATTTTTCAGATTTAAACATAGTATTCAAGATATGCTATTCTTGAATACTTAAATGGAGAATCTGCTTTAAGTTCTAAATGACATAAACATGTTATTCGATAATTGGAACTTAACATTTCTATAATAAAATAACCCAATACTCAATTATTTCTTTGTTGTTATTCTAATTTATATTATTACTACACACTGAAAAACGATTTCTTAATTGAAATAAAAACATTTTCTTGACTATATTCACTTAACACAAGTAAATATTTACTTCATTCAAGAAAATATTATAGGTTTAAATAATTACACCTTTTTGTGTAAAATATTTTTTATTTTCTCGGGATATTACTGAAACCAAATAGTAATTTTCTTGGTCGAAGTATTTTAAATGCTTAAATTTAGTTAGTCGGTAATGGTAGAAATTGCACATGTGCAAACGCATACGTTAATTGATTCTTATGGTGATTTAGACTATCTGATCTAACAGTGGGGATGCTAGCAAACGCGTACGCGACACATGAGTATGTAAGTGTTTCAATCAAGTACATATTTATTTAAATATTCAAGAATTTACTATTCTTCGTTGAAGTAACTACTTCTTTGCGTATATATGAACCTGCCGTTTACTTGACCGAAGTGACAATCACTTGCATCAAGTAATCGTTTTTCTGTGTGTAGACAACTTTATTATCCCGTAAGACGTTTGTCATTTTCTTTAACACATTGGCTGCCATATGTATCACCGGTGATCCGCAGCCGTAGATTACTGACAGGCCGTATGAATCACTGGTGTTGCACAGGTGATGTTACAAGAGGAAGCTGAAAATATTAGCGAGGTAGATGAATGGAAATATTTCAATGAAACGCCGTCAGAATATGAGTATTCAGGGTCAAGTAGTAGCCGCGAACAATCAGACAAATCAAGTGTATGAATGCAGTGATAAAGATGCTGAAACTAATATTATTTAGAATGAAAAGCCAACAGAAGTGGTGTATAGCGATGAAGAGTGGCATGAAGTTGACTGTAGTTCTCTTCGATTTGATATAACTTTCACAAGATCAGAAGAATATATATATCACTCAGGTATTTACCCAAGTAACATCCATGATATTCGTCCGATTCATATTTATCAACGTTTCCTGGACAATGAACTTCTTGATATAATAGTTTTAGAGACAAACAGGAATGCCACCCAACTCTGACAAAAACCAAATATATCGCGCTCAGCTAGAATAAATCGCTGATTTTCGACATATAGAGAAGAAATCAGAAAGTTTTTTGGACTGTTTATGTACATGAGATACCCGAAAATATCAGATTACTGGAGAACACATATTATGCGACAATAAATTCGCTTCTTCAGTAATGAGTAGGAATCGATTTCAATTATTACTAAAGTTAATCCATTTTGCTGATAACGAAACTGCAAATAACATGATAGGCTTTATAAAATCAGAGGTTTGATAGAAATGTTTCAAGTTAGATGCTGTAATGAATACGTGCCTGGTGAAATACTAGCTGTTGATGAAACTATAGTTCTCTTTCATGGACGTTTACTGTTCAGACAGTATATTCCAAGTAAGAGGCATCGCTATGGCATCAAGTTTTTCAAGTTGTGTGACACTGCTAATTTATTTTCAAGAAAAGAGAGATACAAATTAGTGACTTCAGGGAAGAACTAATACTGAGCTTAACGCAACCAAAGAAAAGTCTGCAATAAAGGAAAAGCATATATTCAAACATAGAGAGGATAGAACCACTGATGGAAGAAGGAAACGGAAAAAATATGTATCGTGCTATGAGAAGGGTGTGAAGAAAGGTGGTGGAGCTATGGCGATAAAAACACCAAAACTAGTATCCACATTTTGCTGTGTTGCTATTTTCAGTATCTGTGTTTTAGTATCAGTGTTAATCCGCTGAAGAAAAGCATAATTGTCGAAATATGAATCCAATTCCTGAGATACTCTTGTGGTAAAAGTTTATTTTATTGGATTTTATTATTTTCTAAACCAGAGTTTATAGTTTGTTATCTTACGTTAAGATTTTTAAATTTGTAATGAAATATATCACGGGTGATACAAATGGCGCTCAATGAATGTGAATAGTCTGTGTGCCATGTGGATCACCGGTGATTTAAGTTTGTTTTTTCAAAAAAGAAGCATTTTTATTTTGTGAACATGTTTAATATACAAATAAACTTCTGAAACAAAAGTTTTATTTATTCTATTATGTTGGCTCCTGAAAAGTCACTTTAACTCTTTTATGATGGCAGTCAATGTGTTAAAAAAAAATGCCTTGATGTTTATATGCTCGAAATGCACCCTAAAAAAGAATGTGGTAAAATTACCCTAAAAATAAGTGGCAACTGGGCTACCTCCTATTTTTGTGGTAAACTTACACCTATAGGTGATTTTTTACATGTGCATAATAACATTTTTTGAAGGTGTTGTAAATCTACCTGAAACTATTACATATTAATTTAGAGGTGTAATTTTCCCTGGTAAACTTACATTTCTAAAGTAATATTCACCAGACCTTAAGGAATATTCCACAAGTATGTGAAAAATTCCCTATAGGTGTAAATTTATCCTAAAAATAGGAGGTAGCCCAGTTGCCTCCTATTTTTGGGGTAATTTTACCACATTTTTTTGGGGTGTTTAGCAGATCCATTGCATATTTTTTAAATTTACCGCCATACTAGTGGTCACGTGATGTGTGTCCGAATAAATTTTGGGGTTCCTAGACATGCACAACCTACCTAAAAAAAGTTTATTTAAGTAATGAAAAAAATTTCCATAGGTTCCAATATTTATGCCGGTCACTGTATATATATCAAATAAATTGCTGAAAATGTTCATAATTGCTTCAAGGTTCAAGTAGCAATAGAACAAAAAGCATAACGTTGTATATTTTGCAAACCGCGCAAGGAAAATCCTCTCAACCGCCCGAGATATAATTCAAGCATTATCTACTGAACTTTTTTTCCTATTATACCATGTATATACGCGAATACACCCAACATCAAAGCCCGTATTGCAATTACCCTTTCATAAACATGTCCGATATCAAGATTTATTATAAGCTGAGCTATTCCGAAAAGGAAAAATTCGCCCGGCTATACAATACACGCCGCTCCATAATCTTCCGTAAGTGATCTATGAAGGGTATACATATGCGCGTCCCGTGCATTCCCTCCTAGCGTATCTCTTTGCCCAGGTGTCTGAATCAGCGACTCCATATATTTATAGTATGGGCCTTTATTTATAGGCTAACGTCTTGTTGTGTTGTCCGGCCGTCTCTTTCTCGCGAACGCGTTAACTTTGTCAATCGGGGAGAAACGTCTCCTTCTATACAACGCCAACGTTGAAAGCCGCTCTCTGACATTTCGCTGAGGGATATACCGTGAACTCGGCTTATTCGGAACCGGTTCTTCGCTTTGAAAAAATCGCCTTCCTGTGGTCGATGGACTGTATACCCTCGTTCGTTGCAATGAAGAAGAAACATGCGTTTTACGATGGTATGCCGATGCACAGGATTAGGCTGTAGCGACATATCGTTGAAAGCGTATATATATTGCAACACTACAGAGTATATAGGTATATTAAAAAAATATAAAAAACAATATTTTAATTAAATTAGTAAAAATCCAATTTTTAACATCCCAGTGTCATCATCTATATTCATCATTTTTAAATCATAAGTGTACCCTCTCAACTGCAAATGGCATGTAGAGTAAGAATTTTCAATTGAAACAGGCTAGAGAACAGGCTGGCATTAAAAAAAAATACGAATAGCTAGTTATCCCTTATTTTTTTTTTTTATTTCAGTACGTGAGGAGATGCTATGGGAGACTGTCGCCAAAATGTTCTCTATTCCAATATACGTGTTTACAATGCCCAGTTTCCACGATATCATACGCACGAGACTCTTATACATCGATTATGATCAATTTTGTGTGATAAAGCAAACATTTAATGTGAACAAAAGTGGTTATATTTAATAGCAGACTTCGAAATGTGAAACCGTGTACAAATAGCATAAATATAAGGATATTCTTATCTCAGGTAAGTTACGTGAGTTCGCTTATGCTGTAAGAATTCGAAATTCCATCCTGTATAATGCGAGAATTTAAATTCATTATCTTAGTGCGTAGTTGATAAGTACCGTGGCATTTAAAAAAAAAAAAGCAAGCGCTGCCTCGCCGGAGACGACAATCTATTCTTTGTTTAAAGACTCGCGTAATTAAAATAACATGGTAATACTTTGTATGTTATTTATTACTTATTCGTCCAATGTATGTTATCTATTACCTTGTTCATTGTATGTTATCTAAACACCGGTCGCCAATTCCCATGTTACGCTATCAATGGGTCGTCTGAAAGTCAGAAAAATAACGCCTTCGGTCATACTTGCGCCCTTCTGTGAAGAGAGGCCGAACTAGTTATCGGTGCAAAATGCCGTCACAACTAGATTATAAAACCCTTAACATAGCGTTTTGAATCAATTATTTCGCGATCCTTCAAACTAGCTTCAGGAATAAGCTCGCTCTCCTCCTTCATCGCGGTCTGTAAATCTAAAAATTAAAACTTCTCATCTTAGTTTTTGCAATCAAATACGCTTAAAATTCGTGAACAGGAAGCACAAGCTTTCCTCGAAAGTGTTTTGATTTGTGATTAGTTTCATGAAAATACCCCCTTTTTGGCTTAAAAAATGTGTGTGTTGTGCAAAGTTTTGTGCCTAATTTGGTTACGTGAAGAATTATCTTTCCCACATCGCCGGTAAGATGTTCAAAAATTCTGCTAAGACTACCATTGCAATACATAAAAATCGTAACTCGTTCGCTCTCTCTCTCCCTCAATAAATTAGTATGTTAAATTATTCATTAAGATATAATAGTGTTTGGTTTACTTTTTTTGTTGTTCACTTGTTATCCATTTAATTTTGTAGCTTTATATAATAATAATAAAAGCTTTAATATATAATTGTAAAAAAAATATAAGTCGTTCTTTTATTTCGTCATTCTAAAAGAAGTTCAGTTTGAACCCTATGTGAAGTCCCGGAGAGTCAAACTAGTAAAGAGAAGCCGACAGAAGGGTAAGTCGACAATCTTTAGGCTAACTAACGCCCTGCTTCGACTGACGGAGGAAAACACAGTTGGAAACATCTTTGGCTAAAATTACTAAAACCATTCGCTACCGTACAAAAAGTTAGTTTCCCAGCAGTGGCTCGCCGGCCAAAAGAGCAGGTGAGGGTTATCTGCGAGACGGAGTTTGGCATTGTCTTATTTGAATTGGGCTGGCCATCCCCAAAAGTCTCCAGATAGGAAAACCCGTTTTCGTTACAATGCAATAACAATTACGTTTTGTTAGTAATTCCACTTTTTGCAATAGAAATTCACCATGGAAAACATAAATACGTTTAAAATTAATGTCAAAATTCCCGCGTTTTCTAAAGGTTAAATCTGAGTTATTCTATGCTTAAGAGATGGGTAAATCAGAATGCCTAATCTTGATGGTAAAATTACTGTATTTCAGTTCGTGCCGTAAACACATATCAAACATAAACATAGAAAACTACCAACTTATACAAATTTTTATCCAGTGGTCCGCAAACTGTTCAGCGGTTATACAAAATTTCTAACCCCAAAATTTGCCGAAATTATTGAACTGAAATTTCATATAAGTATAATACGTTTATTTTTAGATTGATTTGGACGCGGAATACCTATGGAGGAATGAAACCAGCGGGCATCCGGGTGACAGGTCAGAACAGGACATCTAAATGGCTCGGTCAGGACAGGAACATATCTAGGGAAAATCGTCGTTGGAAAAAATTACCCAAAGGTTATAGGTAAATTTGGATAAAATTAAAGTGATAAACTTTATTTAACAATTAACAATCATTTTTAGGTTGGAATTTGAAATAAATTGGATTTTATCATAATAGCCGTTAAATGTTACAATATTGATCGAGACACATCTGTTTCTCACGGAAGGTTGGCTAATGAATCCTTCCGAATTGGAATTTTCTAACAAACGTTGATAGCGATTGTCTTTCGACAGGGGGACAAACTGTCTCAGAGAGTCCGTTAATTTCACCGAAGTGAGGGGATATAAGATGTTTAATACAAATGAGAATGCCCATGTGACCGAATGGCCTGTCGAATGTTTAAACGAAATTAAAATAAACAATTATTGCAAAATTCTGGAATCACCTTACATTTAATATAAAGTAAAGGTAGGTGTCTCTAGATCATGAGAAAAATACATTAAAAAATTTTCAAAACTTATTATTATGTAAAATTTACAATGTAAAAAAAATTAATTACTGTACAATAAGTAGGCAACCTCGTATGCACATGAAATTTTGACCAAACCGAATTCCAGCAATTTTCCGTGTCTTTTTGTTTGACATATCAATGCAATTGGGTTGCCAATGCATATAAAAACATTATTGGACTACGTTTAAATAAAATATGTACACTGTAAAAAAAAATGTTCATTTGAATTGAACTCAGATCCAACTTTGATCTGTCAATATCTGTTATAAAAATATACTATTCAAATTCTAATATTCGATTTCGATGTGTAGCTATATCACTAGTGATCATCTTTACTTCCTGAAGGATACATTCTGAAGGAAAATGCCTTGAAGGACTTGCTAAATGCAAAGATTTCCTACATCACCTGGACATCGCCTGGCAGTCTGCTGCAACATTTTATATCCTTTTCTTGTTATATCATATTATTTTTAAAATATATAAAAGTAAAACTAGTAACTTTACACTTAAATGATATCAAATGCTCATTCCACGACAATATCTCTGTTTTTTACAGCACAAATAGCCCGGAGTTAATTTATTTATTCATTTTTTAATTTCAAACTAATGTAAATTTCAATATTGTAACTATTTTTATATACACATTGTTGCTGCCAAAAGTGAGGTTATCCCCTACAATTACTTATGCATATAGACGTATGTGTACTTACACTGTTGAAAATTTTAACACTTTTTTGACTAATTTAATAGTCAGGAGAGGTCCACACTCTTTTCGTGTTATTTTGTCGAGAACTATAGAAGTTTAAATTTGACGAGCAAAGATAGTCAAGTATTGTCTATTGCTAAGGGTTATTTTGTCCAACTGACACGTGGATTATAAAAATACTTCTAGTCACATTTTATTTTGATCTAGACAAGACAAATTTACTAGCTGTTTAAGTTAAATGAATGCGATCTATGGGTGTTTAACACCATTTTCTAAACACAACGTTTTTTAATATGCAACTCCTATTTCTTAGTGCTATAATATTCTCTCTTTAAGACGTTTTCTCAATTATAAATATGCAAAACCACTCATTCACAAGTTTTGGTTTCAACTAAACGTACCAATTTTAAAATGATTTTTTGAGAACCATTATAAAATTAAGTAAATGTTTATGCATATTGATTCAAGTCTAAACTAATTGCGTAAATAGATGTTCCCAATACATCTTTAGATGTTGAATTTTTTTATGCCCACTGGTATTAACGTTAATAACACGAGGTACACTTTGCAAGTCAGTCACATTTGGTGGTTTGTTTGAAATTGTTAATACGGAGAATCAAACACAAAACAGATACACGTCAATGCAGGTGGTGACGTATAAGCAATAACTGGATTAGAATAGGTGGGTTTCTATATTTCTATCCGAGGGAAAAATTCTGATTGGTTGACGCTCTAAGTGTGTAGAAAATAGTCAATCCTCATATCTGAACAAAGAATTCAGACGAAATTCTTAGTAATTCTTGTTCTATTAAATACGCGTAGTCAACTCGTGTGGCAAGTTGGAAAATCAACACTAAAATATTGACTAGCGCAAAATTAAACGCCAACACCGTAATATTTTCAACAGTGTAGGGTATTGTAATACTCAAGGGCTTAGTACCGCTCTTGAGTATCCCCGAAGCAAATATACGCACATAGAACACTTCCACCTCCTTACTAGTGAAACATTGCAAAAATACTAATAATCTTGTAGGTGGAATACACGTGCGCCTTCAATGATGGTAGCTGATTATCGTAAAATTCGACACCCACTAGGCAGGGCATTGCCATTCAATCTTTCCGACATCTGGATATTTCTTTATTTTATTTTTTTACATAGAAATTGCACGCGCCATTAATACAAGAGCGGTGCTATGCATATGTAGTTGTACGCTATCCGTACTTCTGCCACAGACAATCTATGGGGCTGTTCAAATATGCAGTTCGCGAACGGTTCGTGATCACGTGAACCAATCAGAGAACAGATTGAAGTTCTCACGAACTGGAATGTGTTGTCTGATTGACTCACATAATCGTGAACCGTTCGCGAAATGCATGTTCGAACAAACCTTATATAATTCCAATTAATATTCAATAATTTAATTATCTTTATAATTACTTTATTTTTCAGAACACTTAATAAAATAATTACGATAATTTAGCTGTTTTGTTTCACTCTCTGATATCTTAACTGAGTATATCACTACTACTTCTTAGAATAAAATACCTGTACGGGTTTAGGGACACGAAATTGCCCCAAAATCGTATAGGAATTTTACCTTTTTTTTTTTAAATGTTTAGGTACTCATGGCAGATATAAAACTATTTTAAGACTTGAAAAAAAATAACATCCGGCCATCTATGGCTAATATCCAAGGGATCCCCAGTATTAACTGACAAAACCGAGATCAAATCTGAGCTTAACATTCGACCTCATCTTTTGTTTAATAACAAATTACATATCTAGATGGCAGCAGGCGACACTCACAACAAATAATGAGAAGTTTCATATACGTATACATGTGCTTGGCAAGAATAGATCCGGAATTCACACTTTCCTTGCATATAACGCGCTCTTTATCAATCTGTCGTTTTGTTTTGATATAGATTATTTCGACGCAGGAAAACGCAACGGTTATGAATGTTTTGGAAGCGAGCCAGAATCGACGGATTTTCGGTTTGGAAATTATGCAACTTATTACGTGAAAAAATCCAGACCAGCAAGCGGGCGACGATGACTAAAAGAATATGCAATCACTTGGTTGCATATACACGCTGCGTTGTATATACTGGAGCTTGAACATAAATAGCTGCTAAAAAAATCCAGAACATATACAAGAAACTGTTGAGAAAGGAAGAAAAAAATAGGTCTATAAATGTTGATTCTTTATAAAATAATAAATAAATAAAATATCTACGCAAAATATCTATAACAAACATACTGCAGGTTGAAGTTTGTTTGAATCTAATTTTATTATTGAAAACAAAAATTAATGGGGAAATAAGAGACAATTTTATCAATATAGAATTATTATAATTGCATTGTTCTGCCTCACATTAAAAAAATAACGAAAAAACTTGTAATATTTGCTATGTAAAAGAATACTACAAGTGATGACGCATATATAAATAACTTGTTTGTTCGACACGAACTAAAACGCAGCTGTGCTTTCGCAATATTCTACGCATTGGCGGCGTCTTAGATGTAGCTGTTTATTTATATATGTGCAGCACATATATAAATAAAAAACAAGTCAATATTAAACAGGTAATATCATTGGATTGAAGAACGGAGGCTAGATACTTAGGCCTTGCCCAAGACAATAAACTTCTCTGGAACAAACACGAGCTTGAAGTAACCAACCACCACGAAAAGCCCTGGTGGTTGAAACGGTATGCTTTATCGAGCCCACAGTTTGTGCGTCAGATTGCAATGGAACGTTTTTCGTGGCCTACGTTGCACGTCAAAATGTAATGAGGCAAGTTTTATCTCGCCTCGCGTTGGACAACAAAGTACAATGGATCGTTAATTTACTTATGAATATTATATTTTTTAATTGGGCGCCGTAAAATTTGCGTTCTGATTTGTAAATAATAATATTTCTATTGATTAATTGAAATAAACAAAAAACTAGCTTGAGAATCTTGTCTCCATCAAAATAATCAAATTTCCCAGGTCGTGCGGTTCTATGAGTATTTAATCCGACCCTGTATAATAAATAATGTAAAATGAAAAAATATTGATTTCACCTCTACAGTATTTTTTATTATAAAACAAGAAGAGCGGAAAATGATACAAATAAAACGATTACTTGGTGCTACAGAAAAAATAATGAATGGAGGCGCCTTGTATATTACTGACTGAATTGAATATTAATTTTAAAGTAAACAATAATAAGATTATAATTTCTAATTTTATAAATAACAAACAAATAAAAATTAGGCGGTAACACTAGCGGTTTTGGCGGTCCATCGGCTCTAGGCGTGGCCTAGCTCGAACTAGCTCGATCGTCGTACTCTCTGGATCGGGAAACTACCATACCATACGGCAGCACGACTCTTCAGCACATGGCTAATGGGCAATTTAATACCAGATTGCTGGACACCTCACTCATGAGGTTTTATTTCTCGGCACTAAACCAATGACCAGGGTATTACACAATAGCGGGGACTGGTTAACCCGCTACGCGTTTATTTTTACCAATATTCTATTAGTATTCTTCTCCGGCAGCAGCAAATGACTCAGGTATTCAGCAATAACGGGGATAAGTCACGCTACGCTATTTACTTTTATCAATATGTAAATGTGTTGAATACAAACAGTGTTGTTCCGAAGCGTATTATTGTACTATTTTAGTACAATTGAATCAAACGTAGTACAATAGTACCTCATTGAAGAATTTAGTACAATATTTTCAATTAATCAATTCCTTGTAATTATCCAGAAAAAAATACCTTAAACTGATATAAGTGAATAGGTGGCGGTAACAAAGAAATCTGATTCTCTGATAATGGCAGATCATATCAAATTACAGAAACCTGTATTAAACAAAATAGTACAATTTATTGGAAAATAGTACCATCTCTTAGCCAATCTCAATACATTGTTTAAAAGCATTAGAACCACACTGAATACAAACCATTCAATGACGAGCTCTCCCTACCGCCGCGCTCTAGACGAGCAGCACGTCCGCTCTCCAGACGAGCGGCACGTCCGTTCTCTCAGACGAGCGGCACGTCCGTTCTCCAGACGAGCGGCACGTCCGTTCTCCAGACGAGCGGCACGTCCGTTCTCCAGACGAGCGGCACGTCCGTTCTCCAAACGAACGGCACGTCCGTTCTCCAGACGAGCGGCACGTTCGCTCTCATACAACGCTAGCTGCCGGCTCCTCCGTTCATTTCTGCATATGCAAGGTAGCCCTCGGCTGTCCGCCAACCAGGAACGTTGTGTTCGTTCTCGTGATCGCGCAAAAAATCTTTATTTGTCTATTATTTTATAGTGAAATGGCTGATATAATGTATGTACCTTAGTGCAAAGAGGGCCTATGTCAAAATCCAAGTGGTTTTGAGACAATTAGCTGGCAAAGAATTTGTTCAAATTCTAGCAACATAAAGCCGGTTTTCCGCCAAACGGACAAGTCGAGTTTCTGTTTTGTTCGTGTTTTTCAGAACTTGAAAAACAAATACAAAATTGAGACAAATTCGAAACTCTTGTTTCCACCAAGAGAACTATATTTTGTTCTAGTTTCGTTTTTTGTTTTCTGTCCATTTCCATCAGTTGATGGTAGGATTTTGCTTGATTGTTTTATTCAATAAGAAATTAATGTCTTTAGAGATAAGAACTCTAATGTTTTGTTTGGATTTACTTATTGGGTTTGCGAAAGGAAATATATTGATGAGTATAAAAATGATTTATAACTAACAGCTTCTTGCGGGTTTCGCCGTGTGTCAAAACTTTCGCTCGACGTTTCGCTGTTCATACTGACAGCCAGTTCAGTTATCCTGAAGAACGTCGAGCGAAAGTTTTGACACACGGCGAAACCCGCAAGAAGCTGTTAGTTATAGTTACACCGGCCGTGAAAGCCTACGCAGTGCTATAATAGTATATTAAAAGACAAGTTTCATTTTGACGTTTCAAAGTACGAATTCAGAGTTTGACTGAATGAGTGCTTTAATGTCAAATGAAACGTGTCTTTAGCTATTTTTTGCAATTAGTTTTAAAATTTCTCTTTTTGTAAAAGCAAAACGAGAAAAATTTGATAATCTAGGGAAATTTTGTGGCGGTTGTCACCAGTTGTCACCCTGGTTTGGCACAAGATTTAAATTGACAAGTTAATTTAAAATTGACACATTTTTGAAATTTGTTATATATTATATTACTAAAGTAACTATATTATAATATTTAATATGAGTTCTACAACTTTTTCATGCACTCCGCCTGAAATACGGCAAAATGCTGAAAAAACCATTAATAATTTACTTCCGGGTGAAATCGTACACTATGTATCAAAAGCGATACAAAAATTTTGAAAAATGGTGCAAAGAAAAGGAAATTCTTCATATTTCTGAGAACGTCTTACTTGCTTATTTTGAAATGCTACGTAAAGATTATAAATCGTCATCATTATGGTTGATTTATTCGATGTTAAGAATCGTGTTTAAATGTACATAGAATGTGGATATATCAAAATATATGAAACTTCAAGCATTATTAAAACGGCTATCTAAAGGTTATCAAACAAAAAAATCTAAAATTTTAGAAGAAGAAGATATTCATAGATTTTTGAAACAAGCCGATGATAAAATATACTTAGCTATAAAGGTTAGTGTTATTTTGATAATAGGATATAATGGAGCCTGTAGGCGAGAAGAATTAATTAATATATGTGTGGAAGATCTTCAATACAATTCGATTCCATTATAGTCAACATACCTAAAACAAAAACAATGTACCCAGAATGTTCGCAGTGACTGATGTAAACTGCATCGAACTTATAAAAAAATATAATAATCTGCGGCCTAAAACAGTTACTCACAAACGTTTTTTCTAACTTATCGTAATGGCTGCTTAATTAATAGCCCTATCGGTATTAACACCATGGGAAATGTTCCTAAACAAATTGCCAGTTTTCCTCATTTACCAGATCCTCATCTTTATACAGGACATTGTTTAGAAGATCCAGTGCGACACATATAGCAAATACTGGAGGTGATATTTAACTATAAACGATTAGGTGGCTGGAAAAGCACGGCTGTTGCTGAAGGTTACGTTGCCTCTTCTATGAAAAATAAAATTGATGTTGGAAATATGTTTGCACAGGAAAATAATGTGAATTTACCTGGAACTTCTGGGAATGGTTCACAGTTTGAGTACTCCAACAGAAGCAATATCACTATCGCAGAGAACGATAATTTTCAACAGAATATTTCTACTGCACACGGTATCACTATCACTTCGAAAGATAATTCAAACGTTAATATAAATGTTTATAATAGTTGTACTATTTCAAAGATTAATTAAAAATATCAAATCTTACAATGAATTTTAATATAATAACCTCAAACTTGCTTACAAAATGTCATATTGACATCTCCATTTCTGTTGCAATGTGACCAACTTAAAATAAATCTGCTTAAATGTTCCATTTCTATTACGCAACTAGTGCTGTAATAGACCCTATTACGGAACTAGTGGAATAAATGGTATGGTTACGGCACTAATTGCAAAAAAAAATGATTTAATAATAATCGTATTATTGCTCTTAATTATCATTATAGTTTGAAAACAGAAAGCGATCTCAACACAGATATTGCTTTACATTTACTTTTATCCAGATAAAAAATGTGATTTGATACAAAATCCACATATGTCTATGCGTCTAGCAAAACGAAAACATATTTAAACTAAAAAACACAATACACCTGTTTCCACTAGGCAGACATGAGTTCATAAACTTATAGAAACCTTTTGATGTTACCGATTTCGTTCGGGATACCAAAAACAAAACAGCAACAGTCGCCTAGAACTAGAGTTCCAAAAAAGTTTGTAAAAAGTTGCGGTTTTATTTTTTTCGACACGTGTTTTTGTTTTGATTCTGTTTTGTCCGTTTGGTGGAAAACCGGCTTAAGACAATGAACCCAAAACACATTGGCCCTTCTTGCACCAAGGCACAGATTTAAAGAGAAATGGAAGACCAAATACAAAAGCCAAGAGGCTGTGGTGTTTTTAGACCGCTCCCACAACAATAATATAAAAAAAAGTTCAGTAAGAACAATATTAAAAGAAAATTATATATATACTACTTTCTAATGCGAAATACAAAATATATACAGAGCAAAAGATGAAAGTTCTACAATTTTAGTTCAGACCCGGAAGTAATCAAAGCATAGCAAACTAAAACTTGTCGCTGTAAGGATATAAGGGTCTTCATACGAAACGGCAAAGTCGGATTGTGGGTGAACGCCTTTGAGAATTAAAGTTTGCGAACTTTCCAGGTCCATCCCCTTCACTACTTTGCTATTTAAATTCCCGTGCCTTCACTATCGGAGACAGAAAATGTTTATAATACAGGTCAAACGTGCTCCAAATACGAGTCTATAAAGAGTAATTTGTCGAAAAGATTTATAAATTAGATCTGCACCGTTGTTTGATTAATTCGTACCCCAATCATATCTTCAGATATAATAACCTTTCATTATATGTTTTATTCAAAACTTCATTAGTGTATCAAAAGCATAACAACTTCTTCTTTTCCTTTACATCTCTCCTGATGCTTCTATAATGAGATCCAGCAACTCCTTAAAAGTACATTCCATGTAACCAATTATTTGTACATTTTGCGCGCATAATAAGCTCGGATGATGCCTTTTACGAGATAACGTATCGGTAAAATATGGTAAACAAACAAGAAAAAAACGACCAGTCATCATCCTAATTATGTAAATACACATTAGGTGCACATACCTCAGCATCCTCTCGTTATGTATATTTATATATATAGATATACCTTTCTCGGAAGCCCTCCCAGACTAAATCTGCATAATTCCCACGCTAAAGGAACTCTATTTATTGAGTCATCTCGCGTTTGCAGGCCGGGAACGGCGGAACATTTGATTCATTTCCGCGGGATATTTCGCCTTCTCCCTGTTACTCAATTTTTTAACGAAGTTTAGGCGATATAACGATCCGTTTTTGTTATTTACAAACGTTGCTATGGTAACCAGGTTATACGATTCGTTGGAAAATCGAGATGGTATAGAGAGTATTTGGTTTGATGTATTTATTTTTAGCAGAAATACAAAGTATCTCTAAAATAATGCGAAAAGTAAGCAACATAATAACAAAATATAGGTTGGCTTTTACATTGATTACAGTTACGATGAATCGAATTACTGTTAAAAATAGGTTCCCAAGACTAAAAATATAAAAGTTGGTACTGTAATTAGTTCAATTCAAAATTGTTCCTATGAAATAAACAGATGATTTAGTGTGAACAAAAATCATCTGGTTTATTTCTAAATATACCTGATGTATAAAGTGCTGTAGTGCGTTTTTGGAATGTTAGTTTGTCAAAACAATCCTGTAAATATTCACTGTTCCTCGCATAGGTATCACTAAAATATAAATTCAGAAGCATATGTAATAATGTTAATAAATACTGAAATGAAATATTCTCCTTACATATAGTTTTCCTTTCCTATAATTTTACCTCTATAAGTAAAATAAGAAATTTTCTTATTTATCTCTTTCGGCGCCTTTTACAACCATTTCCCGAGCGACTTAGTGACGTTAGCTTAAGATCAAGTACTTTCATCACCTAATTTCTCCGTAAAAAATAAATCCTTGGAATTTTTCACGGTCCACGGTTGCCCAAATCTTTAACTATCTATGTACCGGTTATTGCTGAATATAGATAGCTATACTGAGGGAAATGAAATGGTTATTTCAACATTTTTCGTAGTGTCACGAATTTGAGCGTTGATTTAACCATGTTGCATTTAAGTGAATCATATGCACCTATTTGAAACAAACATATTTATATTGTTGCACACTTTAAAGTTAATTTAACAAGATTGTAGTGTTCAGGCGTAACCAATATTTTATCTTGTTGGTTTAACCCCACAAATTGTCGATTTGACATTTGAAAAAGGTGTTCTTTAAATATTTACTATCGGTGTTAACACAATGAAATGTAATATTTAATACTATTACAGATAGGTGATCGCACATGCGTATAGTCAGTCAGTATCCAAGCTCCGTAACAATAAGACCTATGTTTCTAAGTTCCTATAACATTAATATTGAATAATAAAGATAATCAAAACCCATCGCGCAGTATATATATAACATGGCGCAGTCAGAATAAAAAACAAACAAAATACAAAAAAAAAAATCAGCGAAAGGAAGAAAAAGTGCAACAAATTATAAAAAGAAAGTGTCAGAAAGAAACAAAACAAAATGGAGAATATATCTCAACCCGAGAACATGAAAATGGAGGGCGACAAACAGAGGGGGGGAAACAATTCAAAGAAGATTGGGAATTATATTCTACCCGCGAGTGGTTGCAGTGGGAAAACAGCCGACATACAAGCAGTGACGCTATTACACTGTATAGGAAAGGATGTTCGAGAAATTTTATATAATATTGAAATTACGCTGGAAAACACATCGATCGACAGCCGGATGCAGGAGCAAGACAGAAGACACATTTCACCCAAGGGCCGCACAAGGATGGAAGATCATTGGAAAAAGGTGTCCGGCAAATTCAAATAAGATCGTTTGTAACGGATACGAACAATTCTAGAACAGGTCGGTGTACACGTTATAATTTTACGCATGCGCGAAACAGTTTCAGCTTATGGTAAAATATGTGATAAATGTAATCGTAAAAATCAGTTTGCCTCTAATTGTTTAAGTAAATCGATTAATATGATAAAAACCAATTTCGTTGAAAATAATGATTATTTGGTGGGTAGAATTACAAAATCGATAAATGCTGATAACGAGTTTTGGTTAAATGTTGTTATTAATGATTTATTATGAAACGTTAAATTGTACTTTCCTTTCAAATGTATGAATAAAACCTTTATAATTTTTTAGTTATGTTATTAAGCTAATATAAGTTTAGTATATAATGCCATAAATGTTTTTCTTCTATTACCTACTATAGTCTTCCTAATTAGGCAATATATAGTTATGCGTTGCTATCAATGGACTAATTGCTGAATGTGCGGGCGGATTTTTAATTTCATCGATAGATTCCTCGATTACAGTATATCTCTGTTTAATACATTAATGATACAGTAATCGATGGATCCATCGATGAAATTAAAAACTCGCTCGATCAGTAACGTGATTTTAAGCGAAATCGAAAATGGTTCCACTAACAAGAAAATCTTTTTCGTATAACCACCTAAAGGTGTTGAATTACATGCAAATAGTCATTCGATGAATACTACAGGTACATAAGTTAAATGAAACAATATAAGTTTTGAATCAACATTTTATAGTGCTAAACCAATATTATAAAATTATAGAGACAATTATTACTTCGTGTGTCTACAACAAGTAATTGTGTTGGGATAATGTTGTTGTATTATTTAATTAGCAGGTACAAATTGTTAATGGAAAATTAAATACATGTTCAAAGAATCACACGTAGTCTGTTTCTTATAACATTTATTATTATTCAGTTAACTAACGCAATTTAACATTTTTTTACGTATTGCATTAACACTAAAATATCATTGCTCATATTGAAAAAGAAAAAAGTGTTCAATACACCATTTTATTAGTTAATACAACACTTTTTTCTCTCGGTGTACTATAACAAATAACATCGTTCGCATACATTTTTCTTCATGAGATATACCGTTCATATAAACATATAATAACTAAGATATACAAAATGTACAAATGGAAAAAAAAACTCATGGTATTAAGGAATAAGTACTTAAATTAACAGACACAATCCCATTACAAAATAAGAAGAATGACCAACGAATTGTGACAAATGACCAGAAGTATTCTATAAGTAAATCACAATATATACTTAATATACAACGCAGAAAACGGTCAAAACTAACCTACAATTATCATTGAATCCTAATTAGAAACATACGATAGTCCAATTCATCAATCTCGAAACATTGATAAAAACAGATCGTAGTGAATTTACGAAAACCGGGGTGCCAGGCCACAGCAATGTGTAATAATATTAATAAATACTGAAATGAAATATTCTCCTTATAGTTTTCCTTTCCTATAATTTTATCTCTATAAGCAAAATAATACAGCTTTATCTATTTCGGCGCCTTTTACAACAATTTCTCGATCGACATATTGTTAGTGACGTTAACTTGTGATCAAATACTTTCATCACCTAATTTCTCCATAAAAAATAAATCCTTGGAATTTTACAAGGTCCGCAGTTGCCAAATCTTTAACTATCTGTGTACTAGTTATTGCTGAATATAGATAGCTACTATACCAAATAATATGGTTCGCATACATTTTTCTTCATCAAATATACCGTTCATATAACTAAGATATACATAATGTACAAATGGACAAAAAACTCATGGTATTAAAGAATAAGTACTTAAATTAACAGAAACAATCCCATTATTACAAAATAAGAAGAATGACAAACTAATTGTGACAAATGACCAGAAGTATACTATAAATAAATCACAATATATACATACTTAATATACAACACAAAAAACGCTCAAAACTAACCTACAATTATCATTGAATCCTAATTAGAAACATACGATAGTCCAATTCACAATAATTACACCCCATTTTATCTAATACGCATCCATTAGCTTAACGCAACCCTTTTGCCCTACAATAATATCAGATAGACCCTCACATGCCACGACACGTTTTTTAATTGATCGATTTTCCATCAGCTCATACACCCCAATCACTGTTTACCTCCTAACCTACGTCACTGGCGACAATTAAGAGGCACAAAGCGCGCAACACGAACAGAGGAGAGTACTACGTAAGTATAGAAAGAGAGAGAGAGGTGCTGCTCGTTTAGATTGGTTTTGTTCGTGTGCTGGTGAAGATCTTTCTGTACCATTAATTCTAACGATATCCGATAAGAACCAACCACCAGTCGTGATGGCGGGACTGACTATACTGAACAACGCAGATCTTATCTTGCCCTCCTCGGTACAATCGAGACGCAAGAGATGGGCGACCCCATAATAGGGTTTCGTATAATTGAAGCCTCGCTTCGTATATGATATTGAGATGGTGAATACTAAATTCTAAGGATTCTTTTTTTTATTTTTTTTATGTATAAAGTACGACGCACTATATGTACCATATATTTGCCTATAAATATCTTATCGAGCAGTTTTCATAACTTGCCCCGCCGGTGACAACACAAACTTTATCGAAGTGACGACGGTATTTTTTGAGGCGAACAGTGTGCGATTGATGGCCATTGTTCAGACGTTCGGTATGTCAATATTGCCGGCGGCACAGTCCCATATGATCGTTAGGCGCCTTATCGCGGTGATAAAAGACCAAAATATGTTGTGTCGTTAAGCCAACACTAGTCACTACTTCCCCAATACGTTTACAGAAACTAAATGAGAACATTCATCAAATTTATTACGTAAAAATTGTTTTGATGGTAACATTAAATCGATAAAAATTAATGAAAAATGAATGAATAGTTCCGTTTTTTTATTAATAAGTTTATAAGAAATAATTTATCCAATACACAAGCACCACTAACTTAACCTGTCAAATTTAGGCATGAAGTTAAAAATATTGTACAATAAAGATTATATGTATCTGTATGTCGGTACAGCAAAAGAAAAAAGTTGCCGCACAGCTTGGTAGTAAAGAAAAATATGAAATAATATAGACCCCGCCAGCTGTTATGTTTGTTTGCGGTTTTCAGATAAAATCATAAAAAGATATAAACACCCGACTATCTAAAAAGTTAAAATATATCTATTTACCGCTTCTTGGTCGAAGCATTTTTACGTTCTGGATTATTAAATATTAAGTTAAACTACCTACATATATAAAGAGGAAAAGGAAACAAATAAAAGGTCCGATTCGGCACAAATTCTTAAGTATAATTTGGCGACTTAAGATTGTCATAAATTAAAAAAGAATTAAATTGTTGTGAGTACTTAAATAAGTTTACTTTTAATTTAAATATCTATAGCAGAAAAAAAAATCAATATCTTACTGTCTTTATCTGGGAGCAGCCATCAACACTGAAGGAAGTCACAGAATAGCAAGGAAGATGTACCCATTACGAGGTAAACACCTAATATACCATGTGATTCAAAATGATTGTCGTAAGAAAAAAACTGTTTTCCGGAAAAATTTATCTATACTTATTACCAATTTAATGAGCGATGTTAGCTACATACAAATTTCATACATTAAATGAATTTTCTTGACATTTAGCGACATTGGCGTTTGTAGTATCTTTCGTTTATTTGTCTTATAATTTTTTTCAAACCGTTTATATTTACACCTAATATCACCAACAATAGTATTTCTGAATACTGTAAGAAAATAAGGGAATTTATCTGTGGTAATTAGCTCAACAAACAGGTAAAACATCAATATTAACATTAAGTGAAATAGTTTATTACATTTTACAATTTTATAGGCTTATCATACACTTCAGCGCAATGAGCTGTCAAAAGAAAGTTACATTTTCATCCCTATAAAGTTTCTACGGTACAGGAATTATTACCATTAGATCACGATAGGCGATTGGAATATTGTCATTGGTTTAATAACAATTTAAAGGACGATGACTTGCTAAACAAATCATTTTTCTCGGATGAAGCCTGGTTTTATCTAACAGGCTATATCAATTTACAGAACTATCGTATCTGGTCTGCAGAAAATCCACATGAATTTCGAGAAACGCAATTGCATCCCATAAAAGTTGGAGTTTGGTTAGCTATGTCCAGGCAACGAATAATAGGGCCAATTTTCTTCGAGGAAACTGCAACAGCCTAACGTTACCAACAGATGTTGGAATTGTTTATTGCAGAGTTACAAGAAAATGAGCTTGAAGCAGGTAATTTTCAGCACGATAATGCTCCAGCACATACTGCTCGACAAACCTGCCAATATCTTCAACAGTTTTTTTGCTGACAGGGTCGTTAGAGATAGATCGCCTGATCTAACCCCATTAAATTACTTCATGTTCGGCTATCTAAAAAATAGGATCTATAGAAACCGCATGCATACCATAGAAGAACTGAGAGATGCAGTTTTGTCACTTAATAATTATACTAATTGTATGTTATAATTTAAAGTAATAAATAAATTTAATTAAGCACCAGTTAGTACTGAATTATAAAATCATAATTTAGTAAAGTTAAATTAATTACATTTCATTTTTACAAGCAGAAACACCAATCCATAGTCGTTTATATAATGCGAGTTCAAATATAGGTTAC
This sequence comes from Protaetia brevitarsis, assembly GCA_004143645.1. Lineage (NCBI taxonomy): Eukaryota > Metazoa > Arthropoda > Insecta > Coleoptera > Scarabaeidae > Protaetia > Protaetia brevitarsis. The sequence goes on along the minus strand of RXPK01002773.1, from coordinate 10,494 downwards.
GTTTTCCTTATTTATGACAGATGCGTTTACTTTCTTGTGTTCCAACACTAACTTAGTTCAGACCTTCATTACAAACATGCGGCATATACCTACACCCTGTTACTATCTATAGGAGCGGATTTGACAATCTTTTTGAATCTCACAGTATTTACCACTACTTGGTGGAAGCATTTTTACATTCTGGATTATTAAATTTTAAGTTAAACTACCTACATATATAAAAAGCAAAAGGAAACAAATAAAAGATCCGATTCGTCACAAATTCTTAACTATAATTGGGCGACTTAAGATTGCCATAAATTAAAAAAGAATTAAATTGTTGTGATTACTTAAATAAGTTTACTTTTAATTTAAATATCTATAACAGAAAAAAATGTTTCTAAAATCAATATTTTACTGTCTTTAACTGGGAGCGGCCATCAACACTGGAGGAAGTCACAGAATAGCAAGGAAGATGCACTCATTACGAGGTAAACACCCAGTATATGTAGCTACCGACCCAAAATTCGGGGTTTTCTTTATTAAAATATGGCAAAACTTTTTTTAATGAGCCGATATTTAAGTTCTCTGGAAATAAATTTTGGAACATATTCTAAAAAATTAAAATATCTCAATATCAAACTATGTATCTTTTTTCATTTCGTTTTTTATTTCTCCTTCATTAGTTTAACTAAAGTGAAGTCTTTAATTTATTATTAATAACAGATTTATTTCAGAAGATTCAAATCATTCATGGAAAAATAAACTAGCAGCTATTAACTTTTTGGTGCATCGCTTACTTAATTTTCCTCTATCTACAGAACGACATAATAAAGAATTTAAAGAAATCATTAAAATCGCTGCATTTAATGGATTATCAGAAGACATTGTATATAATGCCATTAGAAAACATAAAAACAAAATAAGAATTAGAAATGTGAGTACATTAGAAATTAGTGACAGAAGGAATAAGGAATATCTTAAATTAGCATTTTATTCAAGTTACACGAAAGCTCTAAAAAAAATTCTCTAAATTCAACCTTGACATAGCAACTACTTCAAATAATAGTCTTAAAAATATTTTAGGTAACCCTAAAGATCAAGTAGATAATTTAGACAAATCCGGTATTTATAAAATATCTTGTAAAGATTGTGATCATGTATATATTGGACAAGCTAAAAGATCAATTAAAACGCGTTACAAGGAGCATTTGGTTCATCTTAAATTTAGAAGGTTTGACAAATGTAGTGTAGCCACACATACATATGCTTGAAGAAAACCATAAAGTTGACAATCTAAAGTTAGTTACGAACGTAAACAACTATGTGCAATTAAATTGTTATTAGGGCATGGAAAATACAAAAACAAACATATTTTAACGAATTCAGATTTAGGACCCTTAAATTCTTGTCTTTATAGTTTATTAAATAGAAGTAGTAGATCAGATGGAGTTAGGATTGGCAGGATTCGAACCTACATACTCTCGTTTACCGGACGAGCGCTCTACCAATTGAAGCCTTTCAAGATCTGATATATATCGATTCGTCGCATGAATCTGCATACCGCAGAAGCCATCCAAACTCCAAACAGCTAGATGCGTCGTTATATGCATGAAGCGCACGCTTCTGTGCGTAGTTGATGTGGCTTCTATGGTATATCTCGCTAGCTGAATTGGAAGAGCGCTCATCCGGTAAACGAGAACGTGTAGGTTCGAATCCTGCGCGAGGCAATTTTTTCTTGGGAAAAAATCCTCTTGATTATTAGAGTTATTAGCAGAAATACATTAACTCATTAATTATTTCATACTGTAAAAAGCTTGCAATCAGTGACAACATTATTTAAATATTGGGTTACAATTCATAAATTTTACTTCAATTGAGTATAAAAAAAAAATTACTATTCAACTGTTCCAGAAGGAGAATTGGATTAAGCTTGATGTATCATTCGTGAATGTTTCAATGTATGATTCACTACTTGTTTTCCAAATGACTTATTGAGCCAATGAATACCTTCAAACCTTTGATAGAAGCAAGAGCTATACTTGAGAGTATATTATTATTATTATTATTATATTTGGCCTTGGTATATAACATCAGCCACATACGCTAGTCCATGATATATATTCTTTAACTAACTTCAGAGCATATTTAGTTCCCGAGTTATATATTTGTCCAATTCTAACTTGAATTCATTTCCGACACTGAAATATTGTCTTTAGCAGATGCAACTGTTTATAGACACAAAAACAAATTTAATTTGAAACTGATTAATAACTTAGATTCAGAAACAGTTTAGATTCTTGAAAGAATATTAATTTGAATTTAGGGACTTGGGCTTATCCATTTTTCGACACTTCCAGGAAGGTATAGGTTATATTATTATTTGCGTGTGTTATCATTGTGTTATCAATGACAAAAAGTTTTAGATATGTAAGCTTATCTTAAACATTCAAACCTCATGACGCTTTATTGACATGCGCCTATAGCAATATATTTCCAAATCTTTGAAACAGATCGCAATAAACTGGTGATGATTAATGACGAAAAAACTGGTTTTAAATATTATTATAGCTCAGTTTACAGCTGCACAGAATTAGCAGCAAATGCACAATGACCATACTTCAAATTGATCACTGAGAATAAATCATTAGCTCAATGTGGCCGATCTGAAAAAACTTCGCTAAATAGATATTCTGTGAAATAATAATTATAACCATTTATATGAGTGGTTTTGCAAAATACATTAAAAGCGGAAAAAAACTTCTGTTGACAGGCATTTTATAAATAGTCACTTTAAGAACCATTTAAAACAAAAAACTGTTCATAAGCTGTACTAATAATGTAGCGTGAAATTTGTTGTCAATATAACTGTATTATTTTTTGTCAAACGTAATGTATAAATGTTGTCTTTTAAGTAAGTTACCTGAGAAAACATAGTACTTACATATATTTGTATTTTTTACTGTTATTTGTGGTTAAAAGTGAGGTTTGTGTGCTAACATAACCTAAACATCGTATTTTTCTTTGTAAATGTAAATAAACACACTATGAATTTACTTTATTATTTTTATTTTATTATTATTGTTAGGTTATTGATTTAATAATTATTTGGTTGAAATTTGGTATTTCTATAATGTAAGATTTTTTTAATAAGAACATCTACTTATTAGCTCTAAAATTAAAAATAAAATATGTAATCTTCAAACAGTAAGTAGGTAAATTTTGTATTAATTTTCGTAATTGGAGATTCCACTATACCAGGGATGCAAGTTTAAACCTGTCAAATATTAGGAGTTAGGAGTTTCTGTAGTTCATTTTTTGTTTCTATCAATCAGAATAAGCATTTTTATTTTAATAAATTAACAATGCTTGGACAGAAATTAGTTTATTAGTTACTTTTGCATTGCATAGACAATTATCAAATCTCTTTTATTTACTGTGTAAATGAAAAAATATAGTCGTTTCCATTCATTTTGTAAACAAACGAATTGAAAACACTATCTTTTTTCAATTATACATTAAACATGATTCCATTGAATAAAATAAAATTAATATCTTTTACTTACATATAAAATCTACGATATTTGTATCTAAATATAAAAATATGGAGAAAGAAATGTTAAAACAGCAGCTTTTTTTATCGCATTCCCTTTTTTACCACTTAACAAGTGTGGCAAAAACTACACAAACTAGATGTAGAAGTATACTACGCATGATACAATCAATTCACTGCATTTTAGAAATCTTTACCGGCATTTGACGTAAGTTTTTATGTTGCAGACGTAAAGAACGCGGAGACATAACCTGAATAAACAAAACGAGGAGAATGTACACATATCTTACCTTTTGAGCTTTGCACATGAGAGCTATGGCTTGGACATCGTGCGACGTGTGACGACTATCCATCAAACAAACGGCACAAACCCCAACTTTACACACTAAACAGTACATGGAGACGGTTTCGTCGGTATGTTCGACGCATTTCGAGTCCTTCGCCTTGCCGGCCACGGCGGAATTCCTCTTGGGTTCGCTCAACGTGTGCTTGGCCAACGGTCCCCTAGCCGGATGACAGATCTCCTTGCACGGGTCACAATAAAGTACCTCGCATTGTTCGCACATCACCGTCGCATCCCTGGCCGGTTCACCCTCGCACATCTGACACTTTAACGTCAAGTTCTTCAGTTCGCCGAACTTGTCCACTATGTGTTGCATCACGCGATATTTCGGCAAATTGTGCGCCCCATTCTCGTCGAAATACACCAACTTGTGACACAACGGACAGGCGAGACTCAACGCCGTCGGAAACAGCAATCCGTTCGGCGTACCCACGTAACTGTTCGGTCTGGACGTGCAGACGACGCCGCTGTCCGTCTCGCTCAGGATGGACAATTTGTCGCTCTCCTGGTAATCGCCGGAGCTGCTGGAAGCGACACTCTCGGCATTCTCGGAGGCGGCCGCCGACGGCGCCCCGTTATTGTGGGCCGGCTGTTGGAGATTGACGGCACAATTCAAACAGAGCGCATGGTAGCAAGGTAACAGCACCGGGTTGTTGTAGTATTGTTTACAGGCGAAGCAGCGTAACTCTTCTTCCATCGTTTCGACGCGCTGCGGAACTCTACTGAAGTCGGAGGAGTCGCCTGCGTACTAGGAACTCCGACTCGTTTGAAAACAGGGCGCGAAAGAGGACGGAAAAGGACGAAGCTCGGCGGAATTGCCAAAATCACCTAAGGGAACGCGCGGCGCGATAGACAAATGCGAACCCGCTGTGCAACTAACGGCGGGTGAATGTTGTTATGCAATTGCACGGTTCGTCCAGCTTTATGAAAGGTCAATGGTCCGAAATATTTTGTTTTTTTTTTTTACGCGCGTTGTATCGTCGTTCGTGCTATAATAGTAATCATATGTCATTAATTCCCATAGCTGTTATCTTTGATGGAGCGTTTTGTTTTGAAAATTAGAATCGCAGTTTTACAAACTCCGACAAAAACGTCAGATAATATAATATGCAACCAGGTGCGTTTAACAACGTGCACATCAACATTCTGGGTGCTATAGAATTGCCCTCCGAGTTTATTTACCTATTTACCTAGATATGCTTAAACTGACAGCAAGCAAAAGGTGGAGTGTATATTTTAAAATACACTATTTCGAAAAATCAATAAGTATGTAGTTTGGCAATAAAGTGAATCTTATAATAATCTTTTTTTGTAAATATGCAGATATGACATGCATTTGTCAATAGAGTAAATAATAATAAAAAAAGGTGCATGGTATATAAGTAAAATAATTAATATATATAAAAAAAGTAAAAGTATAAATTAAAAGTACAGTGACACATACAGACTAACAACGAATTAAAAGGTAGGTATACAGCCAAAAAACTACCCAGTGAACCAAATTCAAATTTCCCGCAATTATTTTTAGTAACTTCAACCTTAAAGCATGAAATTACCTACGATTTTGTATTAGATTAATAGTTATTTGAATACCTTTGAAGTTACTAAATATAATTGCGGGAAATTTGAATTTGGATTACTGGGTAATAACATGAACTTTTAAGATGTTTAGAAAAGATACTCTTCAAGTGTATAACACTCCCCACATAGCCAAATTTAAATTACCCTCAATTATTGTTAGTAATTTCAACGTTGAAACATAAAATTACCTACTATTTTGTGTTACAATGATAGTTCATTCATTCAAGTTAGGTTGGGCACTTGATGTCCGGGCACTTGAGCTTGACAATGATAGTTATTTTAATGTCTTTACGTTGAAGTTACTAAAAATAATGGCGGGAAATTTAAATTTGGCTATTAGGGTCTTCATTGACCAGGTATTGCTTTACCTACTTTATTTTTGAACTTATCAAGTGGCAGTTCTTTAACATTTTGCGGTAACCTGTTGTATAGTTTGGGGCCCCAATAGTCTATACTATACTATTTTGTGTCGTAGCCAATCTATGATATGGTATTCTTAGCTATAGCTAGACCAAAGTGAGTATCTTTTCGGTTTTAAAGTGTGTTCTGCACATTTCCTTATTTCTTACTCCGCATAGTATGCGAACTGCCTTTTTTGCAGTATGAAGATCTGCTCTCTGCTTTTGTGGTTGTTCCCCAGAAAGGAATACCATAGCTAAGATGGAATGGAAATTCGAAATATATGCAATTTCAGCTACTTCCGGCAATCTGGACCAATCTTCTAATTGCATATAAAGCTAACGACAATCTTCCGGCAATTAGGTTAGTGTGTTCAGCTCATTTTAGAGATGTATCCATCATTAAGCCTAGAAATTTGACGTATGAGTATTTTATAATATCTTTCAGGGTGAATATCTGGTTTTGTGTCTTATTTGTGTTCATTTTTAATTTGTTAGCTGAGAACCAGTTGTTAAATAGTACTACTAAAGTTCGTGTTCCAGTCATGAATGAAAATGTAATTCAAATATGCAAAGATTGTCAGCTTCTTACAGTATGAAATCTTTAACGAATTAATGTATTTCTGCTAATTACTATGTAATAATTTTAAGAATTTTTCCCAAGAAAAACTTTCTGCTCACGCAGGATTCGAACCTACACACTTCCGTTTACCGGACGAACGCTCTGCTATTTAAGCTAGCGAATACTGAAAATTATACAATTTTTAGTGTAAAAAAAATTATTCTATTTGACAAATTTTTGAAATTATTTACTGAAAAACATACCTATTTGAATCTTCATAGTTTTTGAGTTCTCTTTAATTATTTGGCCAAATAAATTTTGTGTCTATTTGTTATGTTATTACTTAATCAAATGTACTTCGATGCTTCTTCCGAAAGTCGTGAGTCGAAGTTGCATGGAATTCAAAAGCAAATATTTTCTTTTTATAACGAAGGTTCATTTAATTCATGGTGTTAAAATTGAAGCTGGTATCTTACTGAAAATTTATATTTTAAAATATGTCTTGTTTCGACTGTTTTATCTCATCTCATTTTATATTCTAATTCTGATTCCTAATTTACACTTCTCTTCATCAAATTTAGTTTTTGATTTTAATAGCAGATATAAATCAATTTCGTAGCAAAAATACATTGTTTAAAAGTTTTATAATTAAATATGCTCCATATGTTTATTGGAATTATAAAGTTGTACAAATTATCTATTCTACTTAATTATTAAATCAACATATTCGTCATTACTAGTTGCTACAACTCCTATTATAGATATTAGCAGCTGCACATAAAAATGCCGGGCCGGGTCGAGATAATTGCCAAAATGCGCACCTCTATTTCGATTAAACCTATGCCTTCATCAAACCAAAGAAAAATATAAATTATCAAAAACAGCAACACCATTAAAAACAATTCAAATAAAACCACATTTGTGAGACTCTCTACAAAACAGGGTGTCATTTAAATAATAATTAGACAATTTAAAATGCATTTGCGAAAACACTACTTCAAATAACCACAAGGAAGCGAACGAAATACATCTCCTCAGAACTCGAAAGTGTTCGTAACTAAAGGAAAAGAGGATGCAAAAACCTAAACCCTACATAAAAAAAAATAAATGCCTACCTACATATAAATTAGTGATGGGAGTATCCGAATGCAAAACGGCAGTTCTCGATCCCAGACTATTCTCGAGACCACTCGAGAACTCATGAAAGTATTCGAATACTCGTTCTCGGTTCTCGTACTCAGACGCGCCGAGTCTTGAATTCGAATGAAAGTAGTTGAATACATATTCTCGAATGTCAGTTCTTGGTTCTCGTATTCATATGCATCGATCTTTGAATTCGAAAGAAAGTATACGAATATTTGTTCTCGTATGTTAATTCTCGGTTTTCGAGATCCAATAGGTGAATGTAGATTGAATTAATTTATTTAATGAGTTAAAAAATATGAAAAAAATAATCTGATAAAAAAGAAGCTAATGGTGGCCCAGTCAAATGAAAATAATAAACAATATAGCTATTAGAACTTTGAAGCACGATTTTGAAATCGGTTCTCGAGAATGCATCGATCCGCCAACAGAACACGATTCGAGACCAGGCATCCGAAAACAAGTACTCGAATATTTACTAGAATTCTCGAGAACAATGTAAATGCGCGAACTTTGTCGTCGGTATTTTTGAGTTCTCAAGTATTCGAATGAATGTCTCGATTCTAAAGTATTCGATTCTTAAAAGTATTCGATTCTTAAAAGTATTCAATTCTTAAAAGTATTCGATTCTGCCCATCACTAATGTAAATGGCAAAACTGAAGAAATTAGTACTTTTACACAGGGGCAGCTCCTCTTAAAGAGCGACGCAAATCACAAATTAATCATTAAAGAGCTTTTATTTTCTGTAAAAATACCGATAAATACACGTAGACACACACACATTTAAGTATAGAACGAATTTTGCGATTCTCATGAAGCGTGTGAGTCAGATGGCCGTCGAAGATCGACTATTGAAAGTAGAAACATATGTAGAGGGCCGCCGCATATGGACTTCGGTTTAGACACTTCTCCGCAATAAAAATTAAGTTCAAGAATATTTAATTTTATTAATTATTGTAATAGGGTGTAGTATTATTCTAGGATGACATCGCAAATTAATAACTATAGCATTTCAAATCAAAATGAACTACCATTCATATCTTTCTTACGGCAAAAATTATGAAAATGAAATCATAAATATAGTAAGGGAGTTATTCCTGAAAAATACATCATAATAGTATTTGAAGTAAAAAAAAACATTTGTTAAGGTAAACAAACAAAAAATAAAAATTGTGTTTTTCTTTCTTTGTAAGAAATACGTGGAGTTTTGCTTAAACTATCTATTATATTTTACTCGACGATTTTCGCTTAAATAACTCATGTGCTCTGTGTTGTGTTATGTTTTCGTCGATAAGAAATCACAAAACCACCTGAATAATTTTGCGTTAGTTAAGTGTGGAAATGTAAACAAGTGACTCATGTATGTACGTGCAGTTTAAAGACTAAATATACGCAAGTTCGAAGGAAATGCGTTAGTATTTATATTTAAGTAACATAAGTATTCCCGATAAGAACTTAATGTATTTTTCATTTTAAAATATCTTCTAAATTTGTCTACATTAAATTGTTGGTGTCGGTATTATTTTAGTTAGCCATAAACGAGGTAATAAATTACTGCAAGCTAAGCTAAACTAATTCAAAACTTTGTAAATAAAATGGGGGAAGTGGTGACGATACGATATATTATTTAGGTCATTTTGAAAATTGCAGGTGGGATTGAAATAAGAGATTTATTTCCTTCCAATTCTTTAATAATAGGATCAGAAAAATTGGTGACACTTTTAATTTTTCTAATTCTATTATTTTAGATATTGAACCAAATTTAAAAGGAAAAGCTTTGTATTAAATTAATGATTCCAAAAATATGTCAAACAATTATCACATCATATTACGATTATGATATATAAACAATGGCAAAACGAAGGTTAATGTCCAACAGAAACAATCCATCAGAAAAGAATTTGCAGCATTAACCCCCATATTCATAGTCGTACGCTAGCGAAATACTGGCGTACAACTATGAATACTATTTTTCCTTATGCCAAAATCGACACCTAATCAAATATTACCATATTCTAATAGAACACCAATTAATTTATTGAGATTTTTTTTTTTATTACTCCCCATATTTTTTCTAAATAGTCATCGGAACAAAAATGCGGGCATTAAATTAGGTCACGAACCAGAAAGATGATGAGACTCTCTAAACAGCTGGCGATATTTCCTTCGGTAACTTACAACGCTTGCAGCTGTCGGAAAGAATAAAAGAAGTCCATATGCATTTCAAAATGAACAAATGTTAATATCTGAAGGATACGATGACAAATTATTTGCTATAAATGGAATAATAATAGTGGAAGGTTGAGTTATATTGTTTTTAATATTCTGTAAACTAATCTTTCAATTTCTTTAATTAACACAATTAATTATTTTTCTTTGACAGCTTATTGTATTATTTTATTGATTATAAATATATTTATACAAATATAACAACTATTCAGCGTGAATAAAAGAAAAACCGAAAATAAATAAGATTACACACACAATAAAACCGAATAAGGAAGCATATCTTGGACAGACAAAAGGCATTTGCAAAACTTTCGTACTATAGTGCTTATTTCCGAAGAATTACTCAATAATACCAACCCACGCAAACGCGATAATCAAAGAACAATACCAACTTCAACTATTTTATCTATAATAGTATGTAATAAATCGACAAAACAAAGCATATACGCGGTCAAAGTCAGCATAAATCAGTTAAATTAATCTTATATGTACTTCGACTGCAAATATCGTAACTTGCTGGGTATCTCGTGCATATATTACAAATAACTGTTATTATATCCACTGCCTGTGGGAGTTTTGTAGTGTTTTTCGTATCCCAACACTGGGTAAATAACTGTGTAGTTAATTTGACAATGTTATGGTTGAATTGACTGTCGATAAATAGTTTGAAATGAGTCATATTGAAAGGGTTAGAATAAAAAGGAT
>RXPK01002772.1:0-63434 GCA_004143645.1 Protaetia brevitarsis | reverse complement strand
TAGGTTATAACTCGTTCTCATGACCACTTGCAAACACTATTTATACTTTACGACAAATCAAATCAAAGATATTCCTAGATTAATCAGCAATGATCCAAATTTGGAAAGAATTAAAAGAGACTAAAGAAAGATTTACAATTGTAATAAATAACCTGAAAGTTTACGAGTTGTTAAATACTTATTTACACAGGAATTTTAAAAAAAATACCTATAAGATCAGGTAGTACACATCCCAAAGTATTTCAAAATGCAATTTCCCTTCAGTGGCAAACCAAATATGCTGCAGAAAAGGATACACATCTCCTTCAAAGTATCCAAGGAATATCGTGATACTCAAAACAGCAAAATATGTACAATCCACAAGAAAAGATAGGTTAGTTCAGCGAGTTTCTTCCAATAATAAAAACTCTTGACATTTTTTCTATATACTTTCAGCCCAGTGGTAAATACAATAAATTGTAAAAATATAGAAAATCCCCTTAAATTTCGAAGATATTACGGAAATATGATTTAAGTAAAAAGTAAATTTTTAAAGGAATATTTTTATCAACAACAATCTCGTCTCCATGGACCCCCAGTCATTTATTTAATACGAGCTACATTGGGTCTTTACCCCCAAATTAATATCGATACCAAGGACACTGCATTAAAATCATTCAGTTACCGTACGATGAACGTACATACATACCTAATTACCACAGCTACGATGCAAATTAATTAATACCAAGTATAACTAGATTTATAAACATGTATGTACACAAAATACATTCCATAACAGTATGTAGAATTTCCTTTGGGATTCCTGTAATTTCAGCAGAAATAAGGGCATTTTCTAAATATATATGAGTGGTATTTCCGTCATTACTCCTGCTAACGTACATCAAAAATTAAGCCCAAACATTTTCTAAAGTTTTCTTGTAACCTTATTTCTCTTGCTTCAATTATTTCTTTATAATCTACATTGACTTACCATTTTTTACCGCTAAATGATAAGCAATTTGCAGGAGACACTCAAACATTCGTACTCAGGCGTGAAGTACGGATATGCCATACTGAAGGAATTCTGGGTCTATTTTTAGATTTAGTACTTCGTCAATTTTGTTCATTTGAGTAAGTTTATAGATATAGATAGCATGTCTGAGACGCTGTACTTGTTATAGAACTAACTACTTTATCATTTATCATTCTAATTGGGACTTTAAGTTTGATAGTTAATTCTTCATGAAAAACGCATAGAGTTGGTTGTAATAATAATATAATAATTATAATAATAATTTTTGCCCTCAATATGCTGCTGATGATTAGGGTCAATGCTTCTGCAAGTTTAGATTGTATTGACCCACAGTAATCTGTTGAAGGAAGCGCTCTTTTTGCCAAATTACAAATCATACAATGCATTTGAACTGGAACAACGAAAATTAAACAAAATAATATCTGATAGTTGTTCCGTATTTAGTTCAGACAAAAAAAAAGTCGCACACTTTAGAACTATTATACATACTTTATCAGCGCTATGTTAAAGTTACCTTACATATAATAGTAACAACAATAATGAAAATTAAATGCTCTAGCTCCATTATTACTGCATTTCTGTTAAGGCATACCAACTTGAAACGTATTAATTAATTAGCTCCGAGCTCCTAAGTAATTGCCTATTCAAGTGCCTACAAATTATCAGGGCTACTGAAACAAATTATGACAGTGCTAAAGTGCTTATGTGAACACTGAATGAACATGAGTTTTAGCAATTATCGAGATAACCAATGAATGAGATTTTGTCCACGCATTAGAGAGAGTACAGATGCGAACGGTTGGTAAATTAATTATGCGGTCCTGTATATTTCGTCGCCTCGAAATTAGCCGTTCACGTATGAAGTTCGTTGGACCCGACCTGGATGCGAGCGAGGGAAGATAATTAAGGGGCGCGGGTCAATTTTTCGTCCCTTCGCAGCTAATCAAAACATGATTACGGGTTTGTTCTTAATTAAAAACACGTTCGTAACTTTGCTGCTGTTGTAATTGCTGTTTATGAGGGTGGTGAATTTTTTTTGCAATTTTTGTTTCAAATATACCAGTTGTTTTTTTCTTCGGTTTTTCATTATACAATTTTATTACAACGTGAATACCTACGAACTTTCCACTTTCGTTCTCAAAAAAAAAAAAACAAACAAAGAACTGTTTTTTTTAATAAAAACAACAGAGACGATAGGGCGAATAGGATCATCTTTAGCATTAAAGCTGAACCGAGTTTTTCAGAAGATGATAGATTACCTTACGAAACATACGTCTTACAATACGTACAGCTTTATTATGCAGCATGAGTACATTATTTCTCTTAAAGTACGCCTACTTTAAGCCATGCGTAGTTCGCAGTGGCCTAGCTTGACGTATTATTCGTATGTGCTTTAGACAGGCGATTTGCATGGGCCGAGCTATCATCTCTGACAGCCAGTCCACACTTAATTAGTTCCGTAAGTCTTGACTCTAAGCTGATTCGGGACTGTGTAAGCTCCCTAAATGATTTGGGCACCCAAAGGAAATTAACACTGGCCTGGATTCCCTGCCACTCGGACGCGGAGGAAATGAGGCTTGGGACAGTCTGACTAGGTGAGGTTTAAAACAGGTGCATGGGCCATCCCAACTTCAAGCTAACCTAACCTAACCCAGGGTGCTCAACATCTGTTTGCCCATGTATTTACTCGAAAACTAATGGAGTTGCAATGTTGTAGTTAAATCCCATGGAATTGGGACGATATTGTACATAAGATATATATTTATTATCATTTATTTGTTTGTAGCGTCTTCTAGAGTCCTGGGGCTATTGCGGGATGACATTCGAGTGAAAAAATTAGATTCGCCATATTACGCGAATATGCAGTTAAAATCTACTCTTACGAAATTTTTGTTTAGCGTCTACTATGCCCTGGCCTACTCAATTATGCCATACAATACAATAATATGAGGTCAATCTGTTAGTTGGAGTAGAGTATTTGTGGCTCAAAAGCGCATCATACACTTCGCACACTAATGTCAAACACTAGGATACCTGCCAATATATTGTAATGTAATGCAATATTAGATTTGGAATTCATTATGTATTTACTTATTATACCCATATAGCACACAATGTCCGATGGACGTCCGATATAAGTCCATGTTAGGTACAAACGTACATGGACAAAAGCTGGACGTACATTGGATGTACTTGAATGTATGTACAACGGACAGCTTGGGTTTATGTACGATGGACGAACAAGGGTGGACATTGTTGTCGTTAAGATACAAAATAATATTTTTTATTAGGTATTTTTAATGAGAAATGTAATAGTAATAACTAATATTTGATATTAGTATTATACTGTGGTAATATTTACATGTTATATGTAAGTATATTCTAATAAGTAAATAATGTTAAAAATGTTTAAAATTTTAACAGCTTCTCTGTTCCATGCAATTGTATAGGGGCTACGCTGATTATTATTACGTATGGACGATAACCTGGTAAAAAATAAGTATAGGTACGCTGAATGATAAAGGAATATTTACTTTTAACATGATTGTTAAAATATTCTATCATTTTTAAATCGCCCACACTTTTAACCGCGGAAGGACGACGAGGGCCGAGCTGAATCGAGCATTCTGTAAACAGCCGGCATGCGTTTGAAGCATGTTTGAAGTGCGTGCATAACAGTTTTTAGCGTTTCGATTTTCGATGGCTAATTTGCAGAGTGAGAGTGTGTGTTAATAAAAGGTAATTATAATATATCGCACCTTTTGCTTATAGTACTTAAGATATAAACAACTATAGTTCAATTCACGAATTGCTTACCGATGCCTCACAATAGGTTATGTTCTGTGGTCACAACAGCTTCTATAAGCTGCATAAGCCGAAATGGCCGACATTGTGATGCTTCGGAAAACATTAGTATGTATACATATTTTCGCATTGTATGAGGATCTCTTGTAAATAATTTTTGCACGTATGAATTAATCTGTATGTCATTGTCATCTCAATAAATTTATATGCAGGTATACATAATAAGGTGTATATAAAAAAGAAAGTGCCTCCATAGCCGGCGCCGGCTTTTAATTTTTAGGCATATTGTAACCGGTGCTGGCTTTTTTATTTTTGGTGTATTATTGCCGGCGCCGTTTCTTATGCCCTTAGCCGGCAATATATGCATTGTTGGTGAGAGTGAAACCCTTCCAACAAGTTTTAAACATTTTAAAGGTATCCCAAATGGTTCTAAACACTTCGAGGGTATCCCAAACAGTTTTAAACATTTCAGTATCTATGTTTATATTTTTTAATTATTATTTATAAAAAATTTGGTATCAGTGCCGGTTAATATACGCGTAACCGGCGCCGATTAAAATACGCGTAACTGGCGCAGGCTACGGAGGCACTTCCTATAAAAAAATCAACTTCAATATAGTATAGTCGTATTTAGGTACCTGTCACTCTTATTTGTGATCTATATAGGTTGTAATGATCATTTTGCGTAATCTGCATGTATGAAGCATTCATGATTCTTTAGGATTTTTTAAAATAATTTCTAATTAAACTTTCGATTTTCAGAAAGTGCCCAAAAGTGTTTTCCCACCACTACGAATAAGCAGGTGGAAACCGAAATAGGCAGATGGCTACGTCGCTGCAGCGAAAGGGAGAAAAGGAACTAAATAAATAAATATAATTAATAACGTGAACTTAAATAATAAATATATATCTCAAGTATTTCTCTTTTAATTAATGAATTCCATCTTATTGACTGATAAGGCCTTGAAGTTTATATAAAACAAACGATATGATAACTGATTTACATCAATCAAAAGTGGGCTCCATTTGTACCCCATATAAGAGCAACAGAAGGTGTTATGCAGATTTTATATTTATGTTTAAACATACTTTTGTCTTTATAATCAATGTAAAATAATCATACTCTTAGGTATTTTTTTAAATTTATTAACTAAGCGACAATATTTTAAACTGCAATCTAAAAGAAGTTCCAAATATGGATGTTCACTGTACATCCACGTTACGTCCACTGAACGTCCACGTGTTGTGCGTATGTACTTGGATCAACGTACATTGGACGTATACAATGTACATCCAGTGTACATACAACTTTGTGAACTTTGGATGTCTAATGTACGTCCAAAAGATATCCACTGTACCATCACAGGACGTACACTGTACGTTGATTTGTACACAACTGGACGTTTGGTGTACGTCCATTGAATGTATATATGCTATCTGGGTAGGATTTTAGTATTTGCATAAACTTAAAATATATAATTTATATTATTTTATAAACGAAATTAATGTTCAATTTAATACAAACAAAACATATAACACTTTACAAATGTTGATATTTCAAAATTTCAAAGTCATTTAAAATTGTCAAGATAAAATATGATGTTTGGGAGGCTATGTGCAATTCATCGTATATGTGTGTTCTGGTGCACATGGTGATAAATAAAAAAATGATTATTATTAATTAGTTACGAAAAAATTATTGATTGATTTGAAATTGATCTCCTCTTGCGTAAGATGGATGCTTTTGGTTTTTCAACTCAACTTGTTTCTCTGTTTACGTCTTATCTGAAAGATAGAAAGAATTATGTGAGATATATGAGCTACAACTCTTCCTGTTTCTGCACTACTTCTGGAGTTCTTCAAGGCACTAATTTGGACTCACTTTTATACCTTATTTTCATTAACGATATTTGTAATGATTTGTCCTGCCAGAAACTTCTTTTTCTGACGACATTAAAATATTTACTACTATTCAATGTTCTAATGACTGTATTTATCTCCAGAATCAGATTGATACTGTAAGCGAATGGTGCACTGCTAATAAGTTAAACATGAACGTCAGCAAGTGTAAAGTAATGACTTTTGCCCGAAAACTTAAACCTATTACGTATACTTATTACTACAACAACACTGTTTTAGAAAGATATATCACTACTAAGGATCCCGGGGTGGTTTTTGATTGCAAACTGTTATTTGCTGATCACATTCTTGGCATTTGTAATGACGCTTTTAAAATGGTTGGCTTTATAATTAGAACCTCTAGACTTTTTTCTCGTACCGATTGTGTTATGACCCTCTATTACGCTTTTGTTCGATCCACACTTGAGTATGCCTTTGTTATCTGGTCTCCCATATATAATTGTTATATTTACCTTCTCGAGCAAACTCAACGCCGATTTCTAAAGTATTTGTATTTCAGACAACAAACTGTATATCCTCCTCAAGGTTTTAGTCAGCTAGCTTTTCTTTTAGGCATGTTTAACATCGATTCCCTGGATCTCCGACGCAACAAAGCAAGCATTAAATTTCTCTTTAACTTATTAAATAATATTATAGATTCTCAATCTTTACTTAATCAAATCAATTTCAATGTTCATAGGCTATCGGCTAGAAGTTTCAAGACCCTTCTATCCTACACCCAGAACTAATTTGCTTTCTAAATCCCCTATATATCGTATGTGCCAAATATTTAATTCTATCCCTAATGTTGACATAAATTTTTGCTCACTGAAATTTATTATGGATACTGCAATAGCAGCGTTACTTATCTTTAGCTTAATTTTTTTTATATATATATTATTATTATTATTGTATTACCTTTAAGAGCTAGAACTAAGTTTTGTTTTTGTTTTTTCTCCAACTGGTTTAGTTATAGTATAGTTCAGATCATAGTTTATTTACTTTTAGTCACTTACATATGCACGTTTTAATGATAGTATTGTTGTCCTGTAATTGGATCTTCATCTGTTGGGCAACTTAATAAATTATTATTATTATTATTAAAAGATATAATAAAAGGAGCAAAAATTGAAGAGAAGCTGTTAAAGAAAAAGATATAGAAGAATTATTTCATGAGATACTATTTGAAGGTTGGTTTAAAGCTAAGGTGCAAAAATTGAAGAGGAGCTGTTAAAGATTTGATTTAAGGTCGGACTTTAATATTTATTTTTTATTGGTTGCAAAGCTTATCTATTTACATACACACACCATTCATATTAAAATTCGAGCTAGTAGGGATTGAAATAGGGTTTTGTCAACAATTTGAAAATGAAATAGTATAAATTATATATAAATTATAAATATTCAACATTAATTAATATTTTATTTATTATTATATCAAAATTTTGGATATTGATAACTGTGGAATCAAACGCATGTCCTAGACAATCGGATTCACAAAATTAATTCACCTTGAGAGACAGAAGAGTAACATTAAAATATATTTAAACAAAACAAAATTTTGACATACCTATCAATATACATACATATATTTACCAGTGTGCTTTATTTGCAAAAGTGAACTTGGATACACTTAATAAATGTTTACCAACACATGTATATTCTACTAGGGCTTGTAATTCGTAGTCAATCCCGCATCATAGCACGGCGCTGTTTCGTAAGTCTTGCGAGTTCGCATGTATGACGGTTCACAACCAACTCCCAGAAAGAATGAGAAATATTGAATTAATTAACACATTCAAAGCGCAACTCAAGGAATATCTTGACGCATTCAATCCAATTGCATATTGGCCATGAATAAAGATCATTATTATTATTATTAAGATTCTGTCAACATAATACCTCTCGTACAAATAGGTTTATAGGGTATTAGGTTTACTAATACCGCCATCTCTATTACATAGTGTTTAAGCACGCCAACGCTTATAATCACGTCGATCTAGGCCTGCTCCTTATTTTACTCTTTGCTGTTTTATTTTTTTGGCCACGTCACTTCCTGATTATTGTTTTGTTAATTCATAGTTAATTCTTAGTTTAAATTAATTGTTGTCAATTTTTATCGGGCTAATATTTTGGTTTCTTTTATTCTCAGTTCTTCTTCTTGTTTCTTGGCATTGGTCATTGTCAATACTGTTGGTTATATAGTTGTATTATTGTATAAATTCTTGTCTTTGTTTCTTTTCACAATATTTTACTTCTTCATTACACTGTTGAAAATTTTAACACTTTTTTGACTAATTTAATAGTTAGGAGAGACCCATACTCTTTTATTGTTATTTTGTCGAGAACTATACTATAAGGGGTTATTTTGTACAACTGACATGTGGAATTAATAAAATACTTCTAGTCACATTTTATTTGATCTAGACTAGGCAAATTTACTAGCTCTTCAACTAAATGAATGCGGTCTATTGGGTGATTTAACACCGTTTTCTAAACACGACGTCTTTTTAATATGGTTCTTGCTCACCTGTTTCTGGATATTTTTTCAGGCGTAAGTGGACAAATCGACAACTATTAACAGCCACGGTTTACAATGTATCTAGGTATATGTACTGTCCTTGAAGTTAATTTAATGCGGAACTTTATATGATTTTAACAACTCTTTTACTTCTTAGTGTTATAATATTCTCTCTTTAAGACGTTTTCTCAATTATAAATTTGCAGAACCACTCATTCAAAAGTTTTGGTTTCAACATAAACGTGCCAATTTTAAAATAATTTTTTGGGAACCACTATAAAATTAAGTGAATGTTTATGCTATTTGATTTAAATCTGAACTAATTACCTAAATAGATGTCCCCAATACATCTTTCAGATGTTGAAATTTTTATGCACACTGGAATTAACGTTTCATAACACAAGGTTACACTTTGCAGTCAGTACACGTTTGGTGGTTTTTTTGGATATGTTAATACGCAGAAACAAACCCGAAAACAGATACAATGCAATGCACGTGGTGCGTATAATGCAATACCGTATTAGATTAGGTGGGGTTTCTATATTTTTATCCGAGGGAAACATTTTGATTGGTTGACGCTTCTGAATGTCTAGAAAAATAGTAAATCCTCATATCTGAACAAAGAATTCACACGAAATTCTAGTAATTTCTGTTCTATTAAACACACGTAGTCAACTCGTCTCGCAAAGTTTGTAAAAATCAACACTAAAATATTTGACTAGCGAAAAATTAACGCCAACACCGATAATATTTTCAACAGTGTAATTTCTATTTACTTGTGAGGCGTCGTCCATTATTGGTTTTCCTTTCTTTTATTTCTGCATATCTGCTCCCATCATTTATTATTGCCACTTCTAAATACTTAAATCTGTTCACCTCTTCAAATACATGTCATTTCCCATCTAGTCTCATTATTTTT
Organism: Protaetia brevitarsis; assembly: GCA_004143645.1. Lineage (NCBI taxonomy): Eukaryota > Metazoa > Arthropoda > Insecta > Coleoptera > Scarabaeidae > Protaetia > Protaetia brevitarsis. The sequence goes on along the minus strand of RXPK01002772.1, from coordinate 54,278 downwards.
ATGTTCCTTCGATTTATTTTCAAACGCATTTTGTCGTCTTCTCTTACTACTTCTTCTAGTATTTTTTTTGCTTATCCGTCGCTTTCTTAATACGATTACGTTGTCGTCAGCATAAGTTGTTAAATGTATTTATTATTATAATTTTTCCACTGAATTTCAGTTGCACTTCATTGTTTAAAGTTTTTTATTCTTTTTTTTTATTTTGAATGCACGAAACCTAGTCAGATACATCCCTGCCCAATTTAAATTAGACACACCTTGACGCTTTCCCCTCGGCAAAGGAAGTAGATTAGATATCACTCTTCATAGGCGCTGAGATTAACATGCAAGTACATAAAGTTGCCTAGATATTAGGAAAGTACATTTTCAAAAAATATGTTAATAAAGTTGCATATAGTTTAGACGCAAATATACCACTATACTTATTAGTTATTCTAAGTTGCAAACTCGCTTGCATTTCTTAACCATTTCAATTAATTTATTTAATTGTATTGGTAAGTAGCATCTTTTTTAAGAAAACTTATTACTCTATTCATCATTCTGTACAGTAGACCCTAGTGGTCGCAGCAAATGGGACGATTAATCAATGCAAATGTTACACTTACTACACTAATCTAAACTAAACTAACTAGATTTTCCAAGAGTAATTTGATATAAATACAAACCTGTACATCACTACAAATATCCTAACAGTAAATTCTACAATAATATTTGCTCTACAGTAATTACCATTAACAATAAAGTTCCAATAACGTTCGTCATTCAATATTTTGTCAATTACCCTTAAACAGCGGTAAAAAAAAAAAAAATAAAGTTGACAGATCGACACACCCACATTATACTTCTTAGCTATAGCAGACACATGCGGACAACTTCAAAGAAAGCCAAGGATTATAAGAACCGACAAGCGATTATAATAATTTCACAATAAATTAGGTTTTTATTCTCCCTAACCACTTCAGTTTACTAACACTATGTATCTCTACCGCTTCGTTCTTAGAAAACTTTCTAAATTAAGTCAACAACTTTTTATTACACCAGACAAGAGAACCTTTACCATGAGCGTTCCGTAACTGATTAAAAATGTTTTATTAATTACAAAAGTGTTAAAAGAAAGCCGAACTGTTTAGGAAGTTTTTTTTACCATTCATTCCAAAAAACAAAGGGCTCGAGAACGGGAACCGAGTTGAACTACATCATAAATCATTTTGTGCGTAGTTAATTACTCTAGCGGCCGTAAATGAAACTTGAAAGACAGCGGTAACTTTATAGCTAAGTTTACGTATACAGCACCTTAAAAGAAACTTTATCAATTCGATTTATAAACACTCGGAGAATTACTAAAACCAGAAAAATAAACATCAAATGTCATGTAAGCAATGTCAGTTCTCCCACGCACCGAAATAAAGCTTATTTTTTAATGAAGTTGGTTTGCTCTCGCAGAAATTGGAAAAGTTATAAGGTGGCGCAAATATGGCGGGAGGTTTTGGCGCCACATGCAATGCTACTTGAATTTGATTTGAACATATGATTTTTTGAACATCGGGAGACAGTAAAAGTATTTCAAATCATGTTTTTTTTTAAGATTGGAAGGAGTGAGTGGGGAAAGGGATGTTGAAGACAAAAGCGACATAAAGACACATACGTAAAGGACTAATGTTATCAAAGTTTCTGCAGGTATAAATGACGAAGTCAAGAGACTTAGAAGCCGCTGAACACGCAGAAGTTGTGTGACTTGAAAAAGTAAGCTCAGAATCGAATAAAACTCCAACAATATTATAGGAAAAAATTACTGGCCAGGTGGAAGTAGTATATGACACGACACAGTATTTGTTAGGATTTATGGAGATGTTGTTGAAAGATACCAATTGGTCATTGCATCAATATCTTCTTGTAAATGCCGAGTATCCGTTTCGTTCAAGACTGGTTAGCATTTCCAAGTCGTCAGCGTATGCTAAAGAATCACAGTGCAGCAGAGGAAAAAGGTCATTAACATATACATTGAATAGTAAAGGACCCATATTAGACCCTTGTCGGACTCCAGCAGAAGCAGGGAAGATTGTGGCAGAGAAACCATTACAGGACACGTAACAAACACGTTCGAAAAGATAGGACGACATAAACGATAATGAGGCATTACAACAGCCGAGAGTCCCGAGTTTAGTAACGAGTAAAGCATGGTCCAAGGTGTCGAAGCTTTGGTAAAATCAATGTAAACAAGGTCCACTTGTTCTCCAGTATCTGTTGCCTCGCTGATAAACTGCGTAATTTGAAGTAAATTTGTCGTAGTAGATCTGCCTTTAACAAACCCATGCTGTTCACTAGCAAGATAAGGTTTAACTTGATGTAGAATAATCAAATACTTTAGCAAAATTTGATATGATACCAACAGGCCTGTAATTGTTGATGTTATTACATGATCCAAAAAGGATCATGTCCTTAGTCCAAACAAGTTTTATATCCCCTTCACGCAACATATCTCGAGTATCTAATAACAAATCAATCGGATTTTTCAAATTCCCTAACGCCTCTAATACAAATAAGCTATCTGTTATAATTCTTACGTCCCGTATAAATTCCCATTGGCGCCAAATATAAACTATGGCCTGATTTATTGCAACTAATTTTGTCTGAAAAATATTGCAATGATCCCCTAATTTAAACTTTTGATTATGTATTTCAATACCCCTTTTATAAACAACAAAAGCCGCCCCCTGTACTACCCTCACCCTTCGATCCATCCATAAACATTTCTAAACCTTCTCCAAAAGTGTGGCCATGACAAGCTGCCAAGCTTTCTTCTACGAGATTGTGCTGATTCCTTCTCTATACCCCCTCACCTATATTTTCGATTTGTCCTGCTAAACGTGTTGCTTTCTTACCAAGTGAAAAATCAATAGAATTTCTCCTATTTATAAAAAATATAAATAATAATATTTCTTACCAAGTGAAAAATCAATAGAATTTCTCCTATTTATAAAAAATATAAATAGGAGAAATTCTATTGATTTTTCACTTGGTAAGAAAGCAACACGTTTAGCAGGACAAATCGAAAATATAGGTGAGGGGTATAGAGAAGGAATCAGCACAATCTCGTAGAAGAAAGCTTGGCAGCTTGTCATGCCACACTTTTGGAGAAGGTTTAGAAATGTTTATGGATGGATCGAAGGGTGAGGGTAGTACAGGGGCGCTTTTGTTTTATAAAGGGGTATTGAAATACATAATCAAAAGTTTAAATTAGGGGATCATTGCAATATTTTTCAGACAAAATTAGTTGCAATAAATCAGGCCATAGTTTATATTTGGCGCCAATGGGAATTTATACGGGACGTAAGAATTATAACAGATAGCTTATTTGTATTAGAGGCGTTAGGGAATTTGAAAAATCCGATTGATTTGTTATTAGATACTCGAGATATGTTGCGTGAAGGGGATATAAAACTTGTTTGGACTAAGGCTCACGTACTGCTGTGGTCTAGCACCCCGGGGTTCGTAAATTCAGTGTTATTTTATTTATAGAAATTAATCTTTGTCAATGTGCCGGGAAAATTCTCTCAGAAATTAATATTTTATTTTTAAATAAGATTTTGTTAATTGAATTGATTTGTTTATTTAAATGTTCAGTTGAAATTGTTTCACTCTTTAATATTTTTTATTTGATCATGTAGTTTATGTCCTTCCTAGAAGAATTCTTCTTCTATGATCTTTGCATTTATGCGCTGCTTTGGGACGCATCTGTTTGTTATATGTATGCGATGTTTGGGCCCCTGAAGGGCAGTTACTTGAACGATGTCGTGTAAGTACAGTTAAATTTTATTTTCTTTGCTGCTTTTTTGTAAATTCATTTGATTTTAAAAAATGATGTTCGTTTAATTTGAAATTTTCTCATCCGTCAAGGAACTCGTTAAATAATAATCGTTATTATATTATTGTGTACACAAATTAGGTATAAGATCCGTTATTATATTTGTTCTAGAAGGTATTTTTTTAGTTTAAAGAGTTTAATTTTTTCCGTTTTCTAGTTTGCTGTTTCATATTTTATAATTAATCACCTCGATTAAGGTGAAAAGAAGCTTTGTGCTTGTAATTAAATTTCAATTTTATAAATTTTGTCCACGTCTGAATTAATTTAGTTTATTTTAAATTTTGAGACCACGTGGATTTTTGTGTAAAAAGGATTTTCTTCTAGAACAAATATGTCTTTTGTTTGTTAAAGGATTTGCATTGTCCTTTTTAATTGTAGATTCATGTATTCAATTTTTTGTTTTCGGCCAGAATCTTAAATTCATGGTTTTGTTTCTGCATAATTGTAACTAAATGTTTTTTTTTTTTTTTTTTTATAATAATAAAAATTTATGATTGTTAACGTCATTCAAAATTTCTGTTCTTTTATTTTGGATCAAACCTTTTCAATTTTTGTAATTAGAGAAAGTCAAATTACTTTCACCCACATTTTTACTTTTCATGATTAATTCAATTGTGAGAATAACCCTGAGGTTAAGTCTTCTTTCGGGCCCTTTTAATTTTTTTTTTTCCGCTGAGCTAGTAAATTTAATTTTTTTCATTTTTAATTTCATTTTGCATTTATGCTGTTACCATCAGTACACAGCAGTACGTACAATCGGTAATGAGAAGGCGGATTAATTAGCGAAAGAGGCGGTGTCTAGGGGAGATAGCGCAATTATTAGATTTGGGTTAATTTCGGTTAGCGTATTTAAAAAAGGGTTTAGGGAAAAACTTGGTAATGATTGGCAGAGTAGGTGAAATATTACTTTAAATAAGAGGTGGACTAGGAAATTTGTGGGTACCGTTACACGTTTTAGAGTAATGGGGGTTGATTTATCGTAAGAGGCGGTAAAATTAATAACAGATCACGATAATTTTAAGTCATATTTATGTACAATTGGGAGGGTTAATGATTCGCATTGTGAATGTGGTGGGGTAGATACAGCGGGGCATGTCTTATGTGAATGTCCACTCACTGATGAGTGGTGGCCGCGTACGGCAGTGCATTAGCTAAGGAGTTAACTTGGCCGCAAAGCGAAACAGATATTAGAGATAATGTATCGGCCGAATGGTGGCAAATTTTTAGTAATGTTGCTAAAGAACTAGATAGGGTACGGCATGATGTTTAGGGTAGTACGTTTTTATGAATGAATATTTTATGCTTAGTGATTGGAATTAGTGTTAAACTACAGTTTTAACATGGTTAAGATATATAAATAAATATTTAAAGCATAGGTCTTTAATTTAACCCTAGTCCTACCAACGTTTTATCGTAACGTGTCCTACCAAGGTGTGCCTCACAGGCACACATCTATTTGTACACATCGTTGATGTAAATAATAGCAAAATATGCATTATTTATTTCATGTAGTAGGTATACAGTAAGATTAAAACATATAGAAAGAATATTGTGTGTCAGAAGATATAATTTAAAAATAGTACAAGATAGTAAAATATTTGAAAGTTATTTATGTAGTTTGCAATTTGTGCACGTGAGTATTTTCTCTGAATGTTCACCACAAACCGTTTGCTTACACTTATCACATAACTGTGTTGACATTCTGCTTTTCTTTGATGGGCAAATATAGCACCGTTTTCGTTTTCTTACTTCTCGAGCCGAAGACTCCCCTGTGGTTGGTACTTGATTCAACGTAGTTTGTATCAATGAAGTATGACTTTTATGCAAGCCACTCAAACTACGACGTCTAATTTGCCCCAGTACTAATTCTGTTGTAATTTCTCGTAAGAAAATTTTGCGAAGTCTTCGTTTTTTGGAAATATGCCAGTCAGGATGGATATTTCTCCAAATGACAAATGAAGCTACTCCACACACATCAATTATATTGAAAAAAATAGACCAAAGGCCACCTATTAGTTTTGCGTTTCACTGAATATGTATGTACCATCTGATCAAGTGTATCCACCCCTCCTTTCGTGGAATTGTAGTACTTATTGATTTCAGATTTAGTTTTATTTTCCTCATCAATGGTGGAGTCGTTGTGCATTGTAGATAATAATATGACACAGCGATTTTTCTTAGGTACATAAGATACCAAAGTCATTGTCTTCTGAAACCAAACAAGTTGCTTTCAATATTCCGTCGCCTGTGAGGTAAAAATTTGGTGGTATGCAGCACTTATTTTTTCTGAGCGTTCCTACACAAGTTAGGCCTTTGGTAAGCAAACTGGATGCAAGCTCGTAGCTGGTGAAGAAGTTGTCGAACGTAATATTCCTTTTAGTTCTCAGAAAAGGTTCACAAAGGTCTTCAACCACCTTTTGCGCTAAGTTTTTCTGCTCTGTTGAGACCTTCTTTTCCTAAGTACGGTATACCACGTAACGGATAACTAGTTCCACTATCGCATATCCACCAAATTTTCATACCGTACTTATCTGCTTGCTTGGCAGGTACTGTCGGAAAGATACACGACCTCTAAAAGGCACCAGTTGTTCATCGATGGTTAGATTACTGCCAGGAAGATAATATTTCAGCAAGTTTGTATTAACACGGTTCCACAGGTCTCTAATTGGTGCCAACTTGTCCTTTTGCCTTCGGAGGGTTCTGATCGCTTTATCGTCAAAACGAATAAATCTTAGTAATTGACTAAATCTATTTCGTGACATACACGCTCGATAAACAGGATTTCCATATAAAGGATTCCATAGCTCATTATAGTCCACCATTCCTTGTTTATTTCTTCCAGCAGTAATCAAGAGGCCCAAGAAAGCACGGATTTCAACGTCGTCAACTGGTTTCCACAAATCGCCAAGAATACGAACAGCCTCCTTATTAGTGAAAGTAACCACAATACCAATAACCGTATCATCAAAAAACAAATTGAATGCGTCACAAGGAGTATCAACATGCACTCCAGGTGGAAGTTTCACTTTGTTCAAAGCTGTTGTAATTATGTTGTGTGCACGTGTTTTTCCCTTGGCAATCGGCGTGGCATTCCACTCGGTACCATCTTTTCCAAATAAAAGTTTGCGAATGGCCGGGCGGTTCATCATTAGCATCACTATCGTCACTTCCTTCTTGTTCATCGCTTTCTTCATCGCCAGTTTCTTGATAATCCGCTTCACTAGAAGAGGTTTCGTCATTTGGCTCTTCTTCATCTTCACCGTCATTTACATTCCTTCCCAAATCCTCATCACTTTCGTACAATACATCGAGCAACTCCTTTTCAGTTAGTGGCCGGCGTCGGTCAGTCAACCAATCGGTCATACTTTCTGCATAAATTTCAAAACTAAATAAGCATAAAACAACAAATCTATTTTTACTGGGGTCAATCAAAACTTTATTTTGCTTACCTGGTTATACTATACTCTCCACTAGGTAAAAGAAATAAAATTAACCAATAGACACCTAAAACGGCCAATGCGTTCGTTAGGAAAGTCACAAATACACTGATAGCAATGCAGTTTGTAAGCTGACTGTTTTAGCAAAACGCATTTAGGGAATTCCCCTTCATATGCAACTGGAAGTTCTTACATACAAGGGGAAAGTCCCGAAATACAAAGCATATCTTATTACGGGGGATTTACCCACATACCTAGTTTTAAATAACGTAGCAATGCATTTTATAGTATAATAACAGTATGTGCCTCAAAGACACACCTTGGTAGGACGTGTCGGTAAATTATGTTTAATTTTTTTTAGTAAAATAGGAAAAATATTTTTAAAATTTTTTTATGTCATTCTGTGTTAAATAGTTTATTTTGAGAATACAAAAATCCTCCAGTCTGTGGGCAGTTAACTTACAAGGTTCCAGCAATTTCAAAATCAATTGTGCCTCAAAAGCACACCTTGGTAGGTTTAGGGTTAATTACTGTTGGTTAGAATAATTAGGATTAAGTTATTGTTAAGTATTAGAGTAGGTACTGTTTGTTTTAGGTCATTACTTCTTTCCTGATTCAACTTCCAATGTGTGAAAAAGTAACTGCTCACGTGAAGACGGCAAGACTATCGGAATTTAAGAAACGTGGAGGCTGCTTCTTCAGCACTCAGAAGGATAACAATAATTTGCCGGCTATCAGTAGCAAGTAGGGCTGTTGCTCGAAACCGGGTACCCGGTTGGACATTGCAAAACCTTATCTAGGTGAATACAACTAAGTATAAATATGAAAACGTACAAAGATGCAAAAACAACATAAATATTAATTAAGCTGTACTATATCTCTCTCTCTACTTTTCTTTTTTGTATATTACAAAGTTAAAATTTAATATACAAGGAATTATAATAATGTATTACGTAATAAGTATGAGTGTGCGACTGGCATCTGTGCCCGCCTCAAAAGATAAAACCCAGTTTCCTTTTGCTCCGTTTTCTTTACGTCCGCATCAGCACCGAAGTGTTAATACGGCAGTAGCTTGCATGCGAAAGAACGGGCGGAGTTGCTTAGATGAGATCTGGGAACAACGCTCGAGTAGAGAGGAGGCCATTAGAGGAAATAAATTCGCGAAACGTGATAGCTCCAACATGTCGTGGCTGTTTATAACGTCTCGCGCGGGTACTGCAGCGACGGTACACCCGTGTACACGACAGGGTCTTACGAGCTCTTCGATATTAATATTTCAAGTAGGCAATTACCTTTATGGAAGCGCAAAATTTCAACGTAGCATTATAAGCGCTTACGCGTAATTGCAGTAAACCTATACCTCTTGCGTCAGATCTCTTCGGGTAACGTTCAGTTGGACGAGCCGATTTATCTCATTAATTGTGAAGGCTACCGACGACAGGCGGATTAAGTTAATTTATCAGTTGTGAGTTAGGTTATTTTCACAATGTAATAGTGCTGTGCATAATACATACTTTTGAATATCGAGTAGATACGGATTCTTTTTGCGTTCGTACTCGATACTTTGTTTTTAATACTTTCAAATGAACCCATAGATTTATTAGGAACCTACTGAATACCTACGGAGTGTATATATAAATATATTGTAATGCCGCAAGGTAGCACACGGCCCGGATAAAAAAAAATATTTTTTTTCAATATAATGCTTTAATTAAATTAGTAAAATCCAATTTTGAACATGCTACTGTCATATATTTTATTACGTTTTAATTATAAGTAAACCCTTTCAAATGTCAGATAGCATGTGGATGTAGAATTTTTCACTACAACAGCCTAGAGGACGTTTTGGCATTAAAAAAATTACGAATAGATAGATAGCCCTCTTTATTCTTCTGTACGGCTAGAAATGCTGTGGCAGGATGTTACGCAAATGTCCTCTACTTCAATATTCAAAGTTAGTGCTTCGTTTAAATGAAATAGTGTATGAAATACTTAAATTATGATCGATTTTGTACAATAATGTCAACATTTAAGTGCAAACAAATCTGGTTTTATTTAATAAATGGTTCTAAATGTAAAGCAGTGTGAAAACAACGTAAATAAGAATATAAACAGCTCAGGTACATACGTAAAGGAGTTCGCTTATCTATAACAAATACCTTTTTAATCGGTAACTCCACTTTTTTCCACGTATATCTGTGTGATTCTATGCTTAAATGACGGGTAGATCAGTATATGCAACGTTAGAAGGTAAAAAGTACTTTGTATTTGATTCGTGCCGTGTATAATCTTAACTAGTAACATTCAAACTGCCACCTTATAAAAATTTTCCACCACTGTTCGCAAATTGGTTCACGGTTATGTACAAAATTTCTACCCAAAAATTACGTAGAACATAACGAAATAAAATTTCTTATAAGTATATATATATTACAGTTTAGATTAGAATTAAAATAATACGTTCGTTTATAGGTTGATATGGGCGCAGAATACCTTTGGAAGAAGCAAATCGGCAGGCATCGCGCAGCAGTTCTGGAATGGGACGTTGAATGTGGCTCTGGTACTTCGAAATACGGAGAGTGACTCATGCGCACAACATATCCCAGGAAAATCGTAGTTGGAGAAAATTTATCCAACAATAATATAAGTAAAAATGTGTGTAAATTATATAATTAAACTTGTTTTAAAAATTACTCTGATTTTAGGTTGGACTTTGGAATAAACAGGATTTTATCGGAATAGCCGTTATATTTTATAAAAATTAATCGAGATACGTCCGTCTCTCACGGAGGTTGGCTAGTGAATCCTTTTGAATTGAAATTTTCTAACAGACATCGATAGCGATTGTCTTCACAAGGACTGCAGTATGCCTCAGAAAAGTCCGTTAGTTTCACTGATGTGAGGGGCATATTGGATATTTAACATATGAGATGACTACTATGAAATGTTTAAACTAAATTGAAACAAATAATTATTGAAAAATTATGGAATATGTTTACAATAGAGGAGTGGGTTGTAAAATTTCACGTAGGTGTCTCCTAAAGGTCTCCCACTATGGCAAGGAATAATTGATAACGTACTTCTTGTGAATTATTTTATTACTAAACCAGTTACGATTGTTGTGCGGTTGTTCAATTGTGGTGTCTGTGAAAATAGTATTTAAAAGATGCCGAAAGGAAAGCCGATAAGTGTAGAAGAGAGATCGGCTGTTGTCACATTACGCGAGGAAGGGCATTCTGTGCGTATAATAGTAGAAAAATTAGGAGTGACAAAATCTATATTCCCTTATATTATTCGTCGCTACCGAGACACTGGAATACTCGAAGACCGGAATCGCCCAGGTCCGTCACGGATAACAAGTGTAGAGCAAGAGAAATCGGCGCTTGACGGCGACTGCAAATCAGAGGAAATGAATAGGGGACGCGCGCGACCGATATCTTTAACAACAACTAAACGCCGCTTAAGGCAAGCCAGTTTATTCGGTAGCGGTAAAAAACCGTTACTCCGTCGTGGGAACCGCCAAAGACGATTGTAGTGGGACAATACTCATAGAGATTGAACTGTATGGGTCCAAGTTCGAAGTGTTTGGGCAGAAGCGTATGGTTATTGTTCCCACAGTGAAGTGCGGTGATGGTGCAATTATGGTTTAGGGTTGTTTTAATTTGAACCCCATCGAATTGCTGTGAGATGAGCTGTAGAGGCGAGTAAGGAAAATCGAAAGCGCGAATCTGGCAATTTCTCCAAACTTAATGGAGCAATGTTTCCCAGGAAACTTTGACAAAATTAACAGTGCGTCTGCCACAAGTGGTCGGAGCCGTAATGAAAGCTAAAGGAGGATTCTTCGACAAATAATATTTTTTTTTATTTCTTGTTGTTATTTCCTTGTTTCTACGAATACATTTTTATTTGCTTTCGAATTGCTGTCGTTTTTATTTAGTTAGCAGGAATTTACTAGTTGTTCTAACTTCAATGGCCGGTAGTGTACATGTGTATGGCAAAAAGCACTGCCTTTTTTATATCTCATCCTAAAAAAACACAAACCAATATAACTAGTCGAAGCAACATTGTGTTTCGTATAATAAATGGTAGAATATCCGCCCCATATACGTTCAATAAGCGTTTATAATGTCGCAAAGGTAAAATAAACGTTTAATAGCAATTTTGTAACTACTTAATTTTTATTTTAACTTCATTATTGAAATTCTTTGTTATGTTTCTTTTTTGTTATTTTTAGTTAATTTAACTTAAATACAATTAATTAAACATAAGATTTCTTTGTTAATATTATTATTCTATTTATCGGCTGAAATTCTGATTTAAAAGCAAAAGTAACGGATATGATCATAAATACATTGAAACACTTTTATATTAATAATTTCCTTAATTGGGCAATATCTTTAAAATAAAAGGGATTTTTATAAGTTCGAAGGGTTGTGTGTTGGTTCCTGTACCGACAGTACGAAAAGATTGATATCTGAAATGTCGGCGTTACTCAATGAGAGTTGTGTAAGAAAGTTTAAATGTGATTCTTATAGGCTTGACGGCTTATTTATTGGTTTCAGCAACAATAGGTACCACTCTTTCTATAGTCATTCCCTAGACCACACACGTTTGATATAGCTACAATAAATATTCTAACATAAGCATCCGTAGTTAATCACCGTATAAAATAAAACCCTTTTTGGAAATAATAGAAACTGAAGGTGTAGAAAATTTATTATTTCTCCTCTTGTGCTCAAAACAAACCTATAATTTATTAAAGTCTAAAGTTATGCTTATGTAAAGCAGTGCATAACTACTATAACTGTATACAAAAGCACGTAAAATATTTCAATTCTATTTAAAAATCACATTCATTTTAATCAGTAGCTATCAATTGCGGTAAAATACGGCATTGTTCCCCGTAACTAAAAAAAATAATCATTGAGTTTACTATTTACCACAATCGAGACCATGTTTATTTTTACTTTACGATGGGTTATTTTTCAGGGCCCCATTGATGTGATCTAGGAGAAACTGTCGCTTATAAACTGTGGACAGTTTGACGAAGAGTCTGTTTGAAGGCGCTATTCAAAATAATTGAATTCCTAGAATTTGTATGTTTACTAATGGCTCCGTAACGCATATGTTGCTATAGATGCATTCCTGCATTGAGTTTACACAAGGTGTTGCAACGTTTTCGGGGTTTAAATAATCACATCCGCGATATATTTAATAAAAAAAAATATTTCAGGAGTTACAATCTAATAAAAGTAATTTAACACCAATAAAAACACTAATTAATAAATACTTAAAGACGACTAAAAACACTTATTAAACTATTTCTGGTAATTAATTACTAATATAAATATTAGTAATTGAATTATAGTTAAATATAACCTCATCCGGAAATATTCAAATAAATATCCAGGCAAAAAGCATTAATGGTGAATTTTTATATGTATTTATAAACTATTGACATATAGTTTATGTCATTTATTTGTAATTTCACTATATCCATAAAATAAAATGATTTGACTTGATCGATCTACAAACCCGTAGTTTCTGCACTTATAATATTTATATTAACTTATCTACGACATATATAGTTTCCATTTCACTTTATTTATCATTTTAATAAAAAAAAAAAAACAATGTAAAGGTAGTATTGCCACTATTACTTACGATTTCATGTAGTTCACACGTTTTACAAATTCGTATTTGAATGTTTGTCGGTTATCCCCACTTTCCGTTAGATGATCTAGTGGGCGCCATATCTTCCAGCGAAAATATTTTTCGCTAGGAAAGATGGCGACCGCTAGCTCCAGCGCTGGAACTAACTGGCGCGTTCAGGACGGCGCTCGATCTAGCGAAACTCAGCGCTGGCGGCGCCGTAACTCCCTGAACGCAGCCATTTACATGCTTCGTGAATGTTACAGTGAATTCACACCCAGAAATGTCCATTCTGAATTGACGTATCATATACTAGCGTCCTCTATAAGCAATATCGTGCTCTAAGAATTCTATCTACCATCTAGCGGCATAGCGGGAAACCCAAATTTCAAATTCGAAAATAGGCGCGCTACAGTATTCACTGCGAAGAACTTGAAGAATGATAATAATGAGCTTATTGTGAAATAAAAGCTGAGATCAGTGAAGAGATTGAATCATACAGACCAATAGCACTCACTCCTTGTATAATAAAAGTCTATGAACGGCTTATTAAAGAAAGATTAGAGTGGTGGATTGAATCTAAATGCCGAAAACACACTATATGGATTTCGAAAATCGGAAAGTACCATAGATGCGTTAACTGAATTGATTACAGATATACAGATTGATTCTACAAAGAAAAGTACGATGTGTATATTTCTAGACATTAAAGATGCATGTGGTACAGCGGATTTAGGGATATCGGAAAGTGGACTTCACGACATTGTAGTACCTCATACAGCTTTAAGAAATATAACCAAATTGTTTTCGTGATCTTAATATTTTTCTCAGATCAGATTGCAATGAGAAGATTGGTTCTAGAACAATGCCACAAGGTTTATCACAAGGATCTTGCCTGAGTCCCATCTTATTTAATAAATATACTTACACATTACACAATACATTCTTTGCGTAATCTGTAAATACCATGTGGCAATGAGGCAAAGTAAAATTCTTCTGGGAGCCGATAACCAGAAGAGGTTTACAGAATGCATCAACAATGTTCGCATATTAACAGGAATACTTTCAGGCCACTGTAAACTGAAAGGACATAAGCTTGAATTCGCAAAGGAATCTGAATGGGGAACAGGATGAAACACCCATTCATCTCCTGTCAAATTGCGTAGCACAGTGCAATTCAAGGGCGTTGCATCTGGGAGCATGTGAAATCGAAGAGGGAGACTTACCTAACCTGGGCCTTCTGATATCCTACACTTTCTGAAAGGAATTGTATTGGAAGGCCAGCTGTAAAACAGCAAGAATAGGGGACAAAATAGATATTTTAGATCGCAGTGTAACATCACCCTCCCCATATACATACATAGATACATACGATCTTCTTATGGTGGAAGGACATTTTACTAAACATTATTATCAAATTCTCTGTAATATTATTTAATTATATACTAATTTTTGAAGGTGTAATGAACGAAAAATATACATAGGTATGCGATACATAGGCATGCGAGATTTGAACCCCTACCAATAAATTACTATTTTTTCACCTGATAAGAAACAGAATAGAAATCTTATAGACACTATAAGTAATAAGAGTTGCGCTGCCGACAAATTCGTGCTTATTGAAACTCAAGGTGCACTTGAAATTTGCTTTATAATTGTAATAATATCAAAGTATTCTTACGTACTTGCATTATGATTTATGTTAAATGTTGGAGTATTGAAATTTATTATAAATTATTATTAATATTAATATTAATAAGTCACGGTGCTAATGGCAGAATACAATGCAGATGTATTGAAAAAGGCTAAAAAAGGATCCGAAATGCTAAATAAAAGGTTAATTAAGTAAAATTTATACTCAAGCACAGTATATAAAAAAACAGTAATTATAATTAAACTACAAAACGGGTAAATCAAAGGCGTATATACAGTGACCGGCATAAATATTGCAACACATGGGAAATTTTTTTATTGTTAAAATATACTAAAACTTTTTTTGGGGGAATGGGTAATGCATGTCTAGAAACGCCAAAATTTATTTTGACACATGTCACGTGACCACTAGTATGGCGGTAAATTTAAAAAATATGCCGTGAATCTGCAGAAAGTGAGGTTAGATGACATGATATCCAAAAAAGTTATTTGAAAAAGTTGCTTAGAATTCAATTCTAAGGCCACATGCACATTTTTGTAAACATATTTAAAAAAAATAAAAATCACAATTTTTCCAAATATTGTTTCACTGAATTACATATTTCCATTTTTTTCGCTTTTAGCAGCTCAACTGCAGTACTATTTCCAAATTTGGTTGACACTCAAACAATTTTGTTAATTTTGGAATAATTAACATAGCGAAAACTGAAAAGTACGATTTCAGTGTGACAATTGTTGTTGCAAGGGACTGTATCTAGTAGCAATAAATAAAATTTTACAAACATTTTCTCCCTAAATCACTTAGCAAACATTACTTTTATTAAAAATTATAATTTTTTTTTTGTTTTCTGCGTTAAAGTGAAATCGGTAGTCCAAAACTGATAACACTAAACATCTAAGCCCTCACAATGTTATTGCACGCACCGAAGGTATTTATGAAGGCTTCGAAATTACAAAACTCAGTAGAAATAAATAACCAGTATTTTTGCCCTAATGATAGGACTACTTAATAAGCAAAAACATTTAAACAATAACTAGTAGTAATGAACAACTAAGAAATGAAATTCTAAAAATGCATACTTGTTAGACATACATATCGTTCTGTTTCTAGTAAGTAAGGTAGGCTTTGAAATCAGAAACAAAATAATTTAGTAAACTATTTTTTCCCAGCAGCAATAGAGGGAGTAAAGTGGACAGTTTCCTCCCTCATTTGAGGGAAGAAAGTTGTACTTTACCTCCCTAGGGAGCAAAAGTAAGTGACGTTGACAAGATGAAACTGTACATCTCATAATATATGACATTATTGATAGATGACATTAGCACATTCCACCTAGTCTGAGCCCAGTTATGAGGTAATTGCTAAATTATTATGTATTATATTTCAATAAAACTATTATTAAACACTTTTAAAACGACGCTAACTTGACAGTTCTCAAAAAATATTTGACAGATTAAGCCTACTATCTATCATGTCACTTACAAGTACGTCTTTATTATTTTTAGACATTTAGTTAAAATTGGACTGGCTGGGAAAAAAAAGTAGTATTCAAACCACGTGAGGAAAGTGCTATTACAGGCCGGGCCTGCAATAGAGCACTTTCCTCCCCTGGTTTGAAATATACTATTTTGGCAAATAAGCAATTACTACCATTGTTATTTTACCTATTGTTTATATACGAAACAAACAAGAAATATAATAATTTTCAATAAAAGTAATATCTGCTAAATAAAAGTGTAAAATTTAATTTTTTTTTGGGTATTTAGTGCACTTTAAAAGCAATTTTACTAATAAACTAATAATTTTACTGTGCAAAATATGAGGGTCTTTTATATTTATTTGTTTTTACTTGAATTTTCGGGTAAAACTATAGATATCATAGAAAATACGAAATTCATACGTCGCAATGTGATTGGTTATTGGGTTATTTATCTTGCGCGTAGGTAATTCTATCCCTTTGACGAAAAATGTTTGTAAAATTTTATTTATTATTACTAGATACAGTCCCTTGCAACAACAATCGTTACACTGAAAACGTACTTTTCAGTTTTCGCTATGTTCATTATGCAAAAACTGACAAAATTGTTTGAGTATCAATCAAATTTGGAAATAGTACTGCAGTTGGGCTGCTAAGAGCGAAAAAAATGGAAATATGTAATTCATTGAAACAATATTTGGAAAAATTGTGATTTTTATTTTATTAAAAATATGTTTACAAAAATTTGCCTCAAAAAGCTCAAAATTGAATTCTAAGCAACTTTTTCAAATAATTTTTTTGGATATCATATATTCTAATCTCACTTTTTACAGCTTTACGGCATATTTTTTAAATTTACCGCCATACTAGTGGTCACGTGAGGTGTGTCAAAATAAATTTTGGGGTTTCTAGACATGCACAACCTATCCCCCGAAAAAAGTTTTAGTATATTTTAACAATGAAAAAATTTGCTATATGTTGCAATATTTATGCCGGTCACTGTATAAAACAAATATATTTTTGACGCACACTTTATAGGTCGCTTCGTCTTGTTCGAAGTTTCAAGTTCGTCAGATACTCGATGCTTATTTATAAGCACACAGAGTTGTATACTGGTATCTTGATTCCAGTCTCACTGCACGCTTCTTCATAGCTCGGCGCTTACGAACGCGTAAATCTCAACACCACTGTATGGTTAAGCACCCCAACCAATGTTATTTTCGTTTGGATGGCCACCTTGTTCAGGGCGCTTATGCGTGCCCATAGTCAGTGCCCATAAACAGTTTGGAATCAACACTTGCGTAATTAACCCTCTTAAGTGTGGACTTACTGTACATACCACAACAATAAAAAAGATGAAATTATCGTACCTACTGTTATATATGTATTATATTCCGGCGTAATAAGATTATATGAGTTTTGTTTATTTTTTGTGGCAAAGATATTTGGTAAGTATTACCATCATATAATTTAATATTGTACCACATCCTATCTACTCCTTAATGGTTTCTATTTACAAGAACAATCTCTTAAAGAAAAATAATTTTTCCCTCTACATTCTCTTATATTTTATTCCATAACACCTTACTTGTGGCAAAGAAAACGCACAGAAACACGTTTCTCTTTTTCTCCTTCTACGTCTAGGATGATTATACTTTGATCAACAGTAAACCCAACTGTAAAACTATCTGCTACTCACTGTAGGTAATTGAGCCGGACGGTTTGTTGTGTCGCGGTAGCTACGTTTTCCACCTTCTATCAATATTTCATGAAGGCAATTACCTTTATGGCAGCGCAAAATTTCAATGTCGCATTACCACCGTTTAAGGCAATAACAGTAAACAAACTCGTTCTCTCTGTGGACCTTAAATAAAACGGCTGGTCAATTAACTCCGCCGTTATGACAATGATAGATTCTATTGTGCCGTGGTCTTTCACTTAGACCGGATCCGACACTAGTTAAAATGAAATTACGGATATTAAAACGTATCTAGCCGCAATCGAATATACGTCCGAACGGTATATTTTGTGATGCAAGCAAAATGCTTAGGGTTTACTAACAACTGTTACAATGAATTTTACTTTATACGATATTATTTATTTTAAATAAGAAAATATCTTAGAAAAGTGGTATATGTTCAATCTGTTATATTTTAAAAACTTCTATGTCTTATAATTAATTGGCTTTTTGCGTCGTATCTGTAAATAATTAAAAGCTACCCAAAGTTTCCTTTAGGTTGGAAACTTCAAAGCTTAATTAATAAAGAAAATAAGGAACATCTTCTATTTAAAACTTTCCCATTAAATATTCAATAATGTTCCCTTCTTAAAACAAACTTCATTTTTATTTAAAGCTGCAAAATAAATTGCGTGACTCCTGGTTTTGAATATTAATTTATTTCGTGTATCTTTTGGGAACAAAATGTTGTTGTTTTTAAACTATTCAACACGCTTCTATTATTATATGCACCGCATAAATCTTTAGTGCATAAATATCACTTTAACATCCTTTTGAGATATATTTTTATAGAATTGTGGCCAAGACGAAAGCTCAGATTTGAACACAGATAAATTTGATTCAGCATTAAATGTTTTGTGGATTTGTAGAGTGATTCAGTGTAATTATTTATATATTCACGATCTAGCTAAAAGAAAGAGGACGATAATGGATTTAAAAAGTTATGGTGAGATAAATCAGCATGGCTACCCCAATCCTGATCTAATTTGGTGTTTACACATTTCGGTATTTTACCAGTATTTCTACTTACTACTGGAAAAAAAGCTGTCGATATTGTAGAGATACAAAAGGTGTTAAATAGTGAGCATAAATGTGGCTAATATTCTACATTTACTACATGTAATATTTCCGATAACAAAAGCTACACAAAGTCTTGAATGACTTCATTTTAAAAGCCTGATTGGAACATTCCTTCAAGATTTATATCTAATTCACATGCATGGTAATTTGTTAAATGAACAAAGCATAATGAAGATTACAGAAATGAGGACTGTGTTGCCCAGAAAATATTGTAGATATTGAATAATAAGATTGAAGCTGTAGAATTTTGAACGAATGTTAGAATGAATGGTGTTTTTTTCTTTAATATTAAGCAGCTCTATTCCTAGGAATAGAAGCTGTGACCAGCGAAAGAGCACCAACACAGAGAAATCTTGAACTCTATTCAATACGATATACCGGGTGAAAAGTTGCGAGCTGTCGATTGCATTCTGGGCGACTACAAATGGGAAGGACTTCAACTGTAGGCGTAGTTACGCAAGAAGCCACAGCGCAGATTTATTAACATTTGGCGAATTGTTATAGTTCAGTCCAATTAAATTGAGCCTAATATTCTTTTTCTCGCTTTATTTATGAAGTTTGTGAAAGTAATATTAAATCCAACATTACATTTGTATTAGCGAAAAGGGAAATAATAAGTCAATACTTATTCGATAACTAAAATCTATTCATGCTTGTTTGTGTGCACAATGTAAATTATAAATTTCAATGACAGATCTCATAAACAACATCAAAAGAAAAAAGAAAGAATGAAAAGCAGTTTTCAAACTCAATAATCAAATAAAATAACAAACATAGGTTCTAGAAAATCTAACAATAGTAAATAAAGTACATATTCGTCGATAAATAGTGTTAGTATTGAAAAAAATGTTGATGTTCGGGATATTTATTAATAATTCATTCATAAAATTCCAGGCGACAATAATAATCGTCTAGTAAAAGTTCTTAGCGTGTGCTAATTTTGTACGATCGATACGTTATCTAAAAGTTTAAAACTTTTGTACTATTATCTAAATTCGCAAGCTATTTGTTTAGATGTCATACTAGGATTTTGTTCCACTAATGCACAAACTTATTTTGATATCACTGACATTTTTCGCTATGACATTTTTATTTTTACTATTTATTAATGTAAACGTTGTTTCAAAACATCGAACTCTATTACGAATAATAGTCGCGCTAGGCGTGGGTCTTTTCTGTAATTTACTACAAATAAATCGTGTGTAACTTCTGCTGAATTGCCACCGTAAAATTGTTTCACAGTGTTCGGATCTATACTATTCTATTTTTTTATATAAAATTACTGACCACGATCAAAATTTACTAACCGTTATAAAATTTGAGGACCGATACCCTAATATCCTCTAACGCCTTGTTAAGAAAATGAGCAAAATGCATCACGTATGCCTAGAGAATCGCTTCCCTCGCCTCTAGTAGACGGAATGAGGGCTATGTTGAATTAATTTAAATTGAAAAGATCGATGTGGTGATGGCATTTCGTGGTAGTTAGACAGAGGTAGAGAATAGACGGTGAGTGCTTGCGTTAGACAGCGATAGCATGCGGATTGGAGATGGTAAATCGAAGCGCAAATCTGACACACAATCGCCCAGCACAATAACATGCTTATCTCTCGACTTTGTTAACAGATAGAAATCATATTTTTTCATCCTTCTTTTGTTCAGGTCGAAAGTGAGCTCTTGGTATACGTTAATTAGTAAAACATGGCATTGTTGACATATGTGACACTATCGCAACAACCTCATTTGGTTAATGGACTTCCACTCTTAATACGGTATTCGTATTCACAGAACTTGCATACTTGCAGGGTTTTTCAAAAACGCGTCCCAACGTGTCAAGTCAACGAGTAAGATACTTGCTTGCACGTAAATTTGGTAGAAGAGGAAAGCAAGACGGCAAGTAAATATGCCCTGGTTCTAGTCACTTGACTGCCTTATTAGCTTGCCTGATAACTTGTAATGCCTAAAATAGGAGGCATGTAGATGTTTACACAGAGCAAGTAACTTGCAGTAAATATTTGTTGACTTTGACTTGCTTCTCTACTGGCTTCGCGTAAACCAGCTTCAAGGAACATCACTGTGCCATATGCGAAAACAGGCTATTGGACAGTTAAGGGTTGAATCCATGTGTTTACTTTGCTACCGCTGTATAAACTAACAAGGATTCACTTTATATCTGAATATGTCAATTGCTTATAATTACATCATTGTAAGTGTATTTTTCATGACAAGAAGATTTCTAATCTGTACATAAGTACAATGTTTCAAGAGACTAACAAGAGAGGTTGGGAGCTATAAATCACCGATTCTGGTAAAAATTATTGGTTTTAGATTCTATGGAGTTTACACTCTCGATTGCGGTGTAATTTCAACGTTACGGGAGAGCAATCTGACATTAAAATTTGAACCAAATGTTGTTTATCCAAAGATGGAAGAAAGTCGTAATGCGAAGTTGCACAGAACAACTTATATTTTACTTGTTAACACGAGTTTATAATTCAATACTGTATACAGTTATATTTAGGTAATTGTATAGGATGTCCACAAAATTATACATTTTGGCGTACGCCCTCAATGCCTCTGTATGATATTCGATTGCATGTTGAAAATCAGTGCAAGATTATGACACGCACTAAACGTCTAATTCTAATAATTTTCAAGGAATTTGACTGGCTTTTATTAAAAATTCTAAAAACTAAGTTCATAACGTTATACAGTGTCTGTAGATAAAATGATTCACATCAATCCAGCAAATTTTATTCATCTGTTAATGTTTTCATGTAGCCACAATGGAAATTTATCATGCAAAATAATCTTTAAGAAGAATTTCATGATGTCATGGGAAGTCTAATCCATAAAGTTCTGTGAAATACTTTTCGTAGTAGAAAGTATGGAGGATTGGAATTTAAGGAGATGGATCCTGTAACGTGTAAGCTGTAACCTTGTTGCCTTAGAGAGGCCAATTCTACGTCCCTGAGATCGCGAAATATGTCTCCTTTTATATTTGTAGTGTTAACTATAATAAAGCTACCCTTCTCAACACAAATCAGCACTTTTTTTTGGTCGACAGTCAATACGTAGAGTGTTAGAAAGAAGCTAGGAGCTTCGAGAACTACACACTGGAAATCTAGGGAAGCTTATCTCAATGATTTTCATCGTATTTTGTTAAATCTACTACTTTGTGGATATATACTCATATATCTCAACGTTTGTTAAAATTAACAATAAAAAAGGAAAACTATTTCTTAATTTTAGGGTGATTTAAATACTTTTTTACACCTTTAGTAGTGGATAAATTTAAACCTCTACTAATTCACTCCGAGATCGGAATGGTCATCAGAGAAATTTCGGAATTCCCTGAACCGAAAGTGGTGATTTTAACTGCGTTTCTTTTTTTTTCTGTGTAGGTAGTTTTGTTCTCTTAAAATTAAAATTGCAATAGCTAAGAAAAAGTCATTGGCTGCATTTTGCTGCAAAGTAGGAACACAATAATCGAACGTTGAGGAAAACCAAATTTCAAATAAAACTTACCTATGTACATGCTAGGAAATGCTATTTATTTGTAATAGAAAAAGGGTATATTTATTGCATTCTGTAGATATGGGAAAACTTTTATATTTTACCAAAAAAGCAGCATTTTGAATAAAGCTTTGTAGAGCTTTCCAGAAAAGAAGAAGTCCTATTTAAAAATAAAATCTACTATTACTATATGATCCTGTGCCATTTTTTTTTAAGATATTGCAGATTATAGAGCAAAAAATCCAAGAATCTAGAAACATATTACATAATATATATGTATACTCAACACATGGTTTCTAAAGCTCTTGAGGTGGCAGACGCATGCTATAAGCAACATTCCTTTGACATGTTTACTGCATTCACTTTACCTAATGGGACCCTCAACCATTTTTTTTTACTCTTATTTGTATAATACAAACGTATCAAATAGCACTTAAATATGTAGACGTGTTTGTACATACGTATTACCGACAATGGGGCACACAGAAAAAAATGAGTTCTTAAAATTCAATACCACAACTACATTCTACAAAGGAAAAAAACACCAGGAAGAAGTTGGGCCTAGTACTTCTACTTAAACACACATTATGTATTCCACTGTAGTGACTAAAATCACATATAAATATAAAACACATAAACCTACACAGCACCTAACAATTTATGTAAGACAAGAAATACACTTGAATACCATCCGAATATATATTTAAATTTAAAACACCTAGGCATTAAATAATATTTATGCCTGCATTTTCCTAGGTAAACAAAGGCGCCGTAAAACACTGTAATATGAAACGAAGTTAATGCACCAGAAACGGTACATGTTCCCCTTTAGGAGTTCTAAATCGTACTCTTTATCGTTACCGCCGCAGAGGTAATCTACGCCAGCCGGGATAAGGGTGAAACGATAAACAATAGCATTCGACCGCCCGCTCCCACTCCACCCCGCTGTTGTTTAATCCGCAATAACGAATGTAGAGTCATTTGATTCTATTATTATTGAAAATAATTGAAATTGGCTCCCTCAATGTTCGAGTCGGTTTTGTATTATTGCCGCACTCAATGTAGACCCTTGTTTACGGGCGTATAATATTTTATGCGACTGTAAAAAGGCGCTTTATCATTTTTTTATGGCGTACTAAAATCGTTTGGGACTGGGAATAGTAACACTTATTTGTCCGGGATTGTTATTTAAATTTAAATGGATTTTTTTCCGCATACAATAAAAAAATTAATTGTCATTTTTTACATAATAAAAGTTATCACGCATAATAAAATAAACGTAAAGGATGCCGCGTTTATTTGACGTGGAGTAGGTCGTGGTTCATCAACGTTTTAAGAATTTTTAATTAATTTTTCTTCCAAATTCGATTTATCTTTTTTTCCTGGTTTCTCTAATATTTTTTTTTCCTTTAAGATACTTGAATAACACTTATATTGCTTTTATTTTATTGGGTTTAAGGTAGTAAATAAAATTTCAATTCATGGTTACCTACATCTTTTTTTGTCTAATTAGGAATCTTTCGTCGATAATTTTCTACTTCTTTAAGCTTTCATTCTTTATAAATAATAATAGTAAATTACTGACTTGTTTAATACCAATATATATATTTATTTTTTCAATTACACCAATTCACACACTTAGTACCCACAGTAATATACAGGGTATTCCACGTAACTAGTTCATTAAAAGTTTATGATGTTCTATTATTTATTATATTTGAGATTTTGGCACCAAGTACTGTTCGATGGAACCATAAAATGCAAATCCTTAACAAATATCACTTCCGGTTGACCGGAAATGGATGTCACTTTGGTATTTTAAACAGAATGATATAATTTTTTATTCATTTTTGGATTTTACAACTATAAATACGTCAGTTTTCATTAGCTATTCCTATAGCTACATGTTGCCGTTTCTGAGTTATTTAAGTTTTTTCTTTTTTTTAGTCATAATCATTGCATCATTGAGAAATTAATATCTCGGTTAATACTGCAAGTAGAGACTCCAATTGCTATGTTATGAATGTAGATATTACTCTAAGAACGGTAAGCACACTTTACATTCTACATACAGGCTGTTCAAACTGAGGAACAAGTGACATATTTCAAAATGCAGAAAACTCAATTTTTTAAATAGGAACACCGGATATTTTAATTCGGAATTTAGGAAGTAAATATCATCCCCTATCACTTTAATATGAGCATTCCCTATACCTATCTTTAATAGATTTTGAGATATGAGCGACTTTTTGTTAAAACAGACTTGAGTAGCCCTATCTTTAAATGTTTGTAGCTGTCTGAAATGGATTCACGTCAAATTCATGTATTATTTTTGAATAACCATACAAGAATGTCTGTTCGAATAGTCTTTCTATTAATATTGCGTTGACGAAAGTAATTACAATGATATACATAAAACACTTTTGGTTAGTCAATGAATTTGACATTAATCCCATTCAGAGCCAGCTACAAACACGCTAACAAGAAAGGACATAACTTAATCTGATATAAGAGTGATAGGGGTGATGTTACTTCTTAATTCCGATTAAAATACAGGCTGTTCTATTTAAAAAAAAAGAATACTTAGTCTGGTTTAACCAAAAAGTCGCTCATATCTCAAAATCTATTAAAGATAGGTATAGGGAATGCTCATATAAAGCGATAGGGGATATATAATTCCGAATTAAAATACAGGTTGTTCTATTTAAAAATTTGAGGTTTCTGCATTTGAAAAATATGTCACTTTGTTCCTTAGTTTTGAACACCGTGTATGTTAGAATGTAAAGGGTGCTGCTTACCGTTTCTTTAGAGTTATATCTACATTCATAACATAGCAAATTTGGAGTCTCTACTTGCAGTATTAACCGAGATATTAATTTCTCAATGCATGCAATGATTATGCTAATTAAAAGAGAGAAACTTAAATAACTCAAAAACGGCAACATGTCGCTAATAGGAATAGCTAATGAAACTGACGTATTTATAGTTGTAGAATCCAAAAATGAATAAAAAAATATATCATTCTTTTAAAATAAGAAAGTTGACATCCATTCCGGTCAACGAGGTGATATTTTGGTTAAGGTATTTTACATTTATGTTCCAATCGAACAGATACTGGGTGCCAAAATCTCAAATATAAGTAAATAATAGAACATCATAAACTGTTAATGAACCAGTTACGTGGAATAGCCTGTATAATACACAAGTGTAACAGAAATTAAAAAACTTTGTTAACAAAATTTGCAGCAGATTACATGGTCCAAAAAGAGCTAATAATGGAGAAGGGAAACTCAATATAATTTTATGCATATCAAGATTTATTAGATTTGTAATTAAACATGAACCCTCCAAGTCACGTAGACGTTTGGATATATGTGTACATACTTATAATACAATCGTTTTAAATGATGTATTCTGTCTAGTGCTCCTCACAATTGTAGTTTGATAGTATGCCAGTAATTAATATCGCTAATGTGATGAACATGTTACTTGTAACGTTTTAAGTAGCCACTATCGTGGTAAATCCTTTGACATTAGAAGAAAGCGAGTTGCATAATATCTTGCAAAATGTAATTGTGGCTGCTCAACAGAATAGCATGGTTTACTTTGAAGATGTAACGGGATTGGAACCACACCAAGCGCAATTTGTGGAAGAATCGCTAGAAAATGAAATAGACAATTATGAAGATATGGCATGTGTACCCGAAGAAGACGGAAGTCTAAACGACATTCTCTCAAAGGCGTCAAACGTAAATTCATAAAAGTGAAGCCACTACTATAGTTACACAAATGGAAAAAATCGTTAATGGAGATGGTATCCACACGGAAAAATTTTGATTTATTACTGAATTCGTTCTCATAAAATTTGAAGATGCCATTATTGATGGAAAAATAATTCATGATATGGATCTTCCACTGGGCTTTACTTATCGTGCTTACTCTTAAAAAAAATGCTTAGTGTAACTGTGCTTATATTTTGTTCAAAGTAACATGTTCCTCCTATTAGCTATATTAATTACTGACATTGTACCAAATTAAAATTGTACACAGCACGAGACATTATACAACATTTGAAATCATTGCCTTGTACACACACATATATCCAAACATCTACGTGATCTTTAATTTAATCACAGATCTAATAAATCTGGTTCTAAACCAATAATTAAGCTTATTAATGTTTCATTTCCAAAAGGTATTTTTCCCGGAAATTTTGAAAATTTCAGTTGTAAAAAGCTTGCAATCCCTGCAAAAATGGGTACGGTTTGCAAACAAACCCAGACTCTTTTAAAATTAACATGAGATTTTTTTTAATTGTCCAAAAATGTTAAATTATCATATACTTAACAAATAGCAAATCCTAGTTGTATGTATATGTATGTATATATTGCAAGGGTGATATTGCACTGCGACATAAAAGATCTATTGTGTCCCCTGTTCTTGCTGTTTTACAGCTTGCCTTCCAATCCTATTCTTTTCAGAAAGTGTAGGATATCAGAAGGCCCCAGGTTAGGTAAGTCTCCCTCTTCGATTTCACGTGCTTCCAGGTGCAACGCCCTTAAGATGCACAGTGCTACGCAATTTAAGAGGAGATGGATGCCATCCTGTTCCCCAATCTGCTCCAGTCGTTTTGCTTCTCCCTTTGTTCCTTCCTTGTGAGATACTCTCACTTTGGAAGTGGAAGGCTTCTTATGGAGGTCCTGCGATATCGTCCCCTTAATAAAAGTCCTTCCTCGATGGTTGATCCTACGAATAGGTAGGGAAGAAAAGGTCCACCTCCACAGAGCTCCGCATGCAAAGATAAGGCTAAATACAATGGGTTGCGCCAGGTGTCCCAAGATTGGACTAGTAGACTGGTCTTCTATCCAGCCATGCATTCCATCAGCCTAGTCGCCAGCTTAGGATTTAGGTTTTTGTTGAGGTTGTCTCCTCTCGGTCCGAGCAGTTAAATCAAGACCCTTCTCCTCCCTCCCTTTTGGGACCTGGTTTAACAGTTGGGCTTTCGGTGGCTGAAAGCAACAACTGGCATCGTTATAGAACCTTGTGCAAGCCCTTAGCCACGACACGACAGGTCGGGCGAGGGGGGAGTGGTTCACGCCAACGGCCTTTATTCACCCTGTTCCGGTTGTAAGCAGAGAGGACGAACTTATAGCCGCCACTAACCATCCTGTCTTGAGGAACCCTGACAAGATGGCCTTTCCACTATCCAGCACCTCGGGGACGCGCCTGGGAGGCACTCCCAACTCCCAGCCGAATCCAAATCCTAATTAATAGCGATTTCAAATTCAAATGTAAATGCTTTTGTGCAAAATGATATATTTCAATAAAATCTACAGACAACAATAGTTTCATTAAACTTAGTCAGCATTTTTAAAAGGTATTTAGTATGTACAAGTTATGATGCTAATAATAATTATCACAACCAAGTTGAAAATAGTCGATACCTGCAAGCAATAGATTTTATGACTGCTATTTGAATATGTATTTATACATAAATGCATATTCAATTTATCCCATGTTTCTTCCTCCATTACCAAATTAATCTCATAATTAATGGTTTGACACGTAATAATACCGATTTTATGACATCTACGTACTGCACAATATCGGATCACCGGTTTCATTTTGCCAATCTGTCAGAAGTGTTAAATTTACGCCCTAAAGGCAGGAGCAAGGTGCACCGTTCGCACGATTATTAATAATACCATGTATGGGACGTAATTAATATCGTAATGTTATGAACACGATACACTGTAAGTTGTGCCCCGTTGTAAACACATACATATTCTGGAAAAGGTTAGCTCGAACCCAACGGTTCATTAGAAAGTTAACGATACTTTTGGGAGTTCTCTTCCCATCACAGCGGAACAGGTTTCAGGTTTTATAAAATTTACGCAGTAATATAATATTCGAGCAGACATATTTATTAGCCGCGTGTACAAGGGACAATTAGCTATAATATCCATAAACACGTGGAGGTAAAATTTCTAAATATCCTGTTGTTGCAGCATCCTTAGACGTAGTTAGGGTTATTTTTTTGAAAAGAACAGGGACCAACATGTCAGTATTGAAGATGCACATACAAGTTATAGCCTGAATTGTTTCAAAAAAGCGCCAATTTATATACATACAGATGATTTTTAGAATTACAACAATCAATAGCATGCATGCGTAAAAGATTAACACCTTTCTACCACAACAACAACCTTGCGTAACAGTGCAAGGTCCGTATACATAAGGTTACCTCCCTCGTTGTAGGTAAGGCCCTGGGAAAGGAGAGGGTGGATACACGATGACGCTGTGATGACGCGCTTCGCGATCATTCTCGTATTTGTTTACATTAAAAGGTTAGTATTCTGTTATAATAAAAAGAACTTGAAAGTATATTGCAAGACACGTTCCTGTTGACAAAACATTAATTGAAAATTTTTCTAAATTAAGATTTAAAAAAAAAAATATTTAAACTAAAAACAAAAAAAAAATCACTGAAAAGAGAGAAGTTAAATCCGAAGGACGCAAATTTGCCAAGAAAAAAGAAAAAAAAACATTACATAAATGTATTTCTAAATTTTTAGTTATCTGTTTATATATAATAAATGTTAGCTATTTTGTTAGCTTAATTTACTTATGTTTATGATTATATAACAATAAGAAAATGTTTTTTTTTTTATTAGGAAGAATAAATATTTAGCATGATAATATATAACCGTTATCTTTTCACCATTTTACTTTACTTTTTCTTAGTTTTTAATTTAATGTTATGCTCTATGTGTGTAGTTCTAACTTCTGTGTTATATTTATATAATATTATTTTACTTGATTTACTTATGTTTACTATTAATAATAGTAGAAATTCAAAATAAATATTTAGTTTGAGAGTCCAAATCGCCATTTATTTTTACATGCAACCAATTTATTTATTAAAAAAAGCATACATGATGACGCGTTCGCGTTCTTTCTCTTGATTGGCTGAAAAGTTACGAGGTAACCTTGCATATACAGACCTTGACTGTTACGCATCATATCCTTCTGTGTCTTTTGTGCATACACCCGTTAAAGTGCCATCAACTTTGCTGCAATTCTAAAAATCATCTGTATATGGTTAACTATTGAAATAGCTACATCCAAATACACTTTTGATTGCGAAGTGATTTGAAACTCGTGTACACCATTTTGTGTACAACTGTGATTGTAAATATATAAATACCATGACGGTCAGTACATTTCTAGAACATCTATCGATCCAGCTTATAACTAAATTTGCTTTTAGCTGAACTAGTACGAAATGTAAATTTCCATTAGATAGTAGATAGATAGATAGATAGATAGACAAATATTGGTCCAAAAAATTCAAAAAGTATAGTGGATATGTCAGAAATGTACGTATAAAAATAATAATATAATGCGACCCTGCAGTGTTTACTTCGGTACAAAAAAGGTTCCCATTTCGATAATTTTTATAACCTTATTATCTTTATACAAGTTATTTTAATGTATCGAAGCTCACTATACATATTATGGAGCTTAATATAAATAAATTGTAAAACTAGATTAAACAAAAATCAAATCAACATAAAAAGACGTTAAACATTATTGTACTACTGATGCTGGGATAACCAAATATTCGTCAGGCGAGTAAACGCTTGAAAAATTGCGTTTCGCAAAGCAAATTTAAATCTTTTTAGGTTTTGTGGTCTCTTAATAGCATCGGGCAACAAGTTAAAAATGCGAGTCTTAGCGAAATCGGAACGTACACTAGGGTTTCTAGCGATAGATAATATACCAAATTTCTTGAACCATGCTCTGCAGGTTACATTGCTAGTAATGCCTGCGATGCAACGAATTATTCGTTTTTGGGCAAGAAAAACATCATGCGCATGCAGCGAAGCACACTGAAAGACAATATAGTACGACATTCTGGTCAAAACTTGAGTGTAATAAAATGTCACTAAACAGTTGTGATTCAATACCCTCTTAAGATTTCGGATCTGACAGCACGATGTATTTAAACTGTATATTGATTGACGGCAATGGTTGTACTAGCTAAGTGTTTCATCCAAAAGCGCCCCGAGCAGGCTAGTAGAAGTTTCGCGGTTAAATAGGTCGCCATTCAAGATAATATTCACGTCAAAATTCATTCTCGTATGAGAAGTGTCAAAGAAAGTACAAAAAGTTTTGAAGCGTTAATGTGCAGTTTATTACATTGAAACCATCCACACAGCTCAACCAGGAGAACATTTGTGCGATCACAAAGTTGCGGAGGATCGGCCCTAGAGACTACAGTGTCGTCAGCATATAAAAATAAAGAAAGGTCAATGAATTCCACTAAGTCATTAATAAAAAGTAAAAACAATACAGGGTCCAGAACTGAACCCAGAAGAGAAAAACAAAAAACTTGTCGACATTTCTTGATCTAAATAAACTTTAACATACTGCGCACGCTCAGACAGAAATGTTCGAAACTAATAGGCAAGTTTCCCTATCAATATCCCATGGTCAACGCAGTCAAAATCCCCGGTTAAGTCACAGGGCACTCCTGCTGGACACTCACCAGCGTCTAAACAATTAATTACTTTGTTCAGAAATGAATGAACAGCAGTAATTGTTCAGTGCCCCCGCCTAAAGCCTTGTTGACTATTCGATTTTATATTGTTGCAACTTAAATGACCCAGCAACCTGTCAAGCATGGCGTATTCGCAAAACATTTGAAAAACTAGAACTAGAGCAATTGGGCAATAATTTGCAATATCGTATCTACAAAATTCAAAGCAAACCTTTTATGTTATTGCAACTTCCGGATTAGTGGTTGAATTTCAAGTATAGGAAGCAAAGTAGTTGAAGTTCTATATTTTCGGACTAAACCATCATTAGATGTATTATCAATAGTGGTAAATTAAATTATGAGTGACGTAGCTTCAAAATTGTATATAGACGTTTTACACCTGATGATGGCCTAGTCGTAAATATAATAAAAAAGAAATTGAGGATTGGATATCGAACATCAGTTACTTTGCTTTCTATATTTCAAACCTTTTTTTATTGACGTATGTGTACCATATTGTTTTTTATGCTTATAGCAAGAAAAAAAATCATTATTTTATTCTATCGTTAACTATATAATTCACAGACTTTTGTTGTGGAAGCCGTTTGATATTGAGTCTTCGGAAACACGCTGACCTCTTGGCTTTTTGTATTTAGCCTCCCATTTCTTTTATCCGTTAAACTATACCAGCCATTTCAGGTTCCTAGTAGCCTGCACTAATCTGCACATGTCTGGTTGATCGAAGTGACCTCTGGGTTCATTTTTTGGCTTGCCAAAAATTACCTGCCTTCCTGCGTCGAGAACTTCGCATTCAAACAGAATGTGGTGAGCGTTCTCTATGCTCTCATTGCACAGTCTGCAGTTGGTATCTTCGGCATTGATCCCAATTTTCTTCTAATGTTCTTTCAGTGCACAGTGTTCTCCTAGGAAACTTGTTACGATGTCAAGATGATTCCTACTGAGCTGCAGTAGTTCTTCAGCATGCTTTTTGGATGGTTCATTAATCAAGGGTTTACCATGAATTTGCATGATTGCATTATTCCAGTGTTCCCCGTGTTTCTCTTTGATTCAACTTCTTACTTGTTCTCGTGCTGTGCTTTTAGAATAGGTTCTTGGCCTATACATAAAGCAGATGACCCCTTTCCTTCGCTAACTCATCGTCTTTTTCGTTTCCTTCGATTGCCGAATGTCCAGGCACCCACAGCAAAGTGACTTAATTGCGGCCAGTCAGGCTATTCAGTTCTCAAATCAGTCTTGATTGTATCAACTAGTGCGCTCAGTATCGCCTGGCTCTCTATCGCAATAGAGACCCGCTTATTGATTTCAGTCGCACGATGCAATATATAGCGTATGCCTCTGCCTGAAAGACCGGGGCCTGTTTTCCTAGTGGAAGGGCGGGAATCGTTGTATTTCTCACCTCGTTGTAGATTTCAACTCCAATCCCGTTTTCGGTTTTTGATCCGTCTGTAAACCTGATCAATTCTCCGAAGCTGTCTCTGTAGTTGGTTTGATTCCAGCTTATCCGATCCGTGATTTCTACGACGAAATTTCTGTTAAAAAATATGTTGAAATCATATGGTGTGCTCTCATTTCCAAAAGGTTGCCTTCTACATGATGTACAATATTATTGTGTCCCGACCCTGCATATATGCGACGTAGTAGTTCTGACAATCTGAGATCCCCAATTCTTGCCTCGCCCATTATCACCAAATGGAGAAGAAAGAGGTCTAAGAGGCATTCCATTGCTGCTATGGTAGTAGTCCTCAATGCTCCTGTTATTCTTAAACACGCGTATACTGGTATGGTGCACAAAGGTGCATAAGTAATTGTGGATCTGCACACCAGGATTTGCATTAAAAATAAGTTTACGCAGCAACTTCAATCCTCTCAGCCGTTCAAAACACCGGGACTACTGCCGGTGTTTTGATGGGACTCAATGTCAACCCCACTAAGACAACCCTAGTAGCATTTACCAGGAAAAGAAAATCCAATCTTAGAACCATAAAACTGATTGGCCAAAATATAGCTGGAGAGCGGAGGTTAAATATCTAGGCCTTACCCTAGACAATAAACTTCTATGGAAAAAACATGAACTTGAAGTAACCAACAAGGCCAAAAGAGCTCTGATGGTATGCAGAAACCTTGCAGGGAAAAATTGGGGATGCAACCGAAAAATACTGCTTTGGATGTATACACCGATAGTGAGACCGATCATCACCCATGCATCAGTAGCATGGAGCAAAAGAACTAATCTGGCCACCGCGAGAATTAACCTCTCGAAAGTGTAAAGATTAGCATGTGTATGCATAACGGGGGTTATGAGAACCTGCCCAACAGCAGCTATTGAAGTAGTATTGGATCTTACCCCATCCACATTGTAGTACAGGGCGTGGCGAAAAGAACCGCACTAAGAATGGTCAAGGAAGGAACGATTAAGCATATGCCCCGGGATATGTTAAAAAAATTTAGCTTTGTGGAGGAATTCACCATAAAGCTAAGTAACAGGAGCGAGTGGGATCATAACACCAACTTGAACTTGAATTGAAATGCCATCAAATGGGATACTGATGGCTCCAAAACGGCAGAAGGAACTGGAATAGGAATATATGGACCTAGAATTACATATTTCGAAAACTTGGGAAAATACCCAAGTATATTTCAGGCGCAAATACACGCTATTGAAAGATGTGTTCAGTTCAATATGGATAGGAACTATCGGGAGCAGGAGATTATCATCATGTCTGATAGTCAAGCAGCCATCAAGGCGCTGAGCTCATATGAAATCAGTTCCAAGATGGTCTGGGAATGCCTAGGGAAAATAAATGAGCTAGGCAAAAGAAATAAAGTAACCCTCCTGTGGGTTCCGAGTCACACAGGAGAGGAAGGAAACGAAATAACGGATAACCTCGCAAAAAAAAGGGGCGCCTTTTGTAGGGCCTGAACCCTTTTGCGGGTTAAGTAGCAGTACAATACTAAAGAAACTAAAAATAGAAATGGAGCAGAGAAAATCCAGTTACTAGGAAAATCTCCAGAGAATGAGGCAAAGTAAAATTCTTCTGGGAACTTATAACCAGAAGAGGTTTACAGAATGCATCAACCTGAGTAAGAACAATGTTCGCATATTAACAGGAATACTTTCAGGTGATTGTAGACTGAAAGGACACCTGAGTAAGCTTGGATTGGAAAAAGATTCTGAATGTACATTTTGTGGGGAACAGGATGAAACACCCATCCACCTGCTCTCAAACTGCGTAGCACTGTGCAACTCGAGGGCATTGCACCTGGGAGCATGTGAAATCGAAGAAGGAGACTTACCTAGACTGGGGCCCTCTGACATCCTACACTTTCTAAAAGGAATAGGATTGGAAGGCCAGCTGTAAAGCAGCAAGAATAGGGAACACAATAGATCTTTTAGGTCGCAGTGTAATATCGCCCTTCTATTTATATACAATACACACAACTTCAATCCTCACTCTAATCAGAGGTATTGGTGAATATATTTGAAACAGCAAGGAGTTTATAACATTTGCGCTTCAAATGCGTGTACCAAGCCACATTTTACTCATCGGATATTTTCTGAAAGGATCCAAGTGCATTATAAACAACATGTTTTATATCAATCGGTTAACATGGTGCTACTGCAATCAACAGCCTAAGCAAACTTAATTTTGCATGCTAATAGAATCGACGACACGGATAACATTGCAATAACAGCTAACAGCGAAGCGAGGACACGAAGTCTGTCCTTATCGCAGGCCGCTAGTATTTAACAATACGGCCCATTACATATATCACATTTATTGCGAAGGCGATAAGAAATTGAATGAGTGCGGCCCGGGATAGAACCGGTAGCAGATTCGTTGACCGCTAATGGGGTATTTAACACGTGACCCGGGAACCTACAAATCGTATTGTTCGAATTAAATTAACCAGTGGGCGTTTATTTTTGGCCCATAAATACTGGAAAAGGGGAAAATTTGAATTTGCAGCGGAATCGCTAATTATAAATTAAACATGTTCAGGTTTAATATGTAATAATAAATTAATACAATAACAATAAGCAGAGAGGATTCTGTACTG
Organism: Protaetia brevitarsis; assembly: GCA_004143645.1. Taxonomy (NCBI): domain Eukaryota; kingdom Metazoa; phylum Arthropoda; class Insecta; order Coleoptera; family Scarabaeidae; genus Protaetia; species Protaetia brevitarsis. Next base: position 19,240 of record RXPK01002772.1, on the reverse strand, counting down.
TATTTATATGTATATGAAGACTAAATAGATCTTATCAATTAACAAAATGTATAGCTGTTAGATAACGGAATAGGTACTATAAAATTGATATACATTAATTAGTTACAGATAATATGGCATGCGATATTACTATTCAAAGCACTCTGTCTAATGGCGGAACTTTAACTTTAGAGGATGCAATCCGACTTGAAGTTCGACCCAAATTTTATTTATCCAAAATGAGAGGGGGATGGATCAAAGGATGGTACAGGGACGGCTCTCGTTTCTTATAATAGGGGTATTCAAATATACATATAATCAAACCTTCAAATTACGGGTAGCACAAAATAAAAATAGATAAATAAATTAAATTGGAAAATGTACTTCCTAATTCTTTCATTAATATACCATAGGCTCAAATTGTTTTGGCTTCTAGTTTCTACATATGGTAGTAATTGTCTTCTTCACGCCTCAACATGATCCCATAATAGTCAACGGATTAAAAAACTTAGCAAACAGTGTATTGGATTATAGTTATATGATTCGCTGACCGGGCAATCAGCTATTATGGGATCATGCTGAGGCCTGAAGAAGACAATTACTACCATATGTCGAAACTAGTAGCCAAAACAATTTGATCCTATAGTATATTAATAAAAGAATTATCTATTACTACTCACCCGATTTATGAACCATCAAACATACAAAATAAAAACGTACCTATTTTTTGTACATAAAATCTAGAATTTTGCAAAATTTTATACACATAATTAACCGGTGCAAAATATGAGCATTCTCTTCCACATCTTCGTTGTATCTAATTTTATGTCGCAAATATGCACTGTCTAACTGTTCACGTATGTCCACTTTGTCTAGAGCACTAAAATCCACGCATGCATTCATGTGAGAAACGTGAGAAAATTTCGAGTTTCTTTGCCCTCTCTGCGATATGCTTTAAATCATTCAATCCTCGTTTATTCCACGGACTAACCTCTTTCTTAAAAATTAAGCAAATAAAACAAAAAAATTTATTTGTTAGTGAACGTGCACACATCCACTCATATTTTTCGTATATAATTTTATCGAGTACTCTATTGTATATTCGATTTTTACTTGGAGAAGTGTAGTTTATTTATATTTAAATCAGGAATAGGCCTTCCTTTCTTCTTAATTAAAAGTTTTTCTTCCTCAAATGTTAGCGGGTTTTTTTTTAAGATTTTGCACATAATTAACATCCATCATTAATAACAAACGTCACTTCAAAATTTTGAAATCACACATGCGCGGTACGCGCTGAAAACAATGCAGTTACAATGAATGCAAGACGTCAACTGGGGACACGAAATTGCGTGCCCCAAAGCGACCATATAAGCGCATACGGCGAAGATAAACGGAGCCGTCCGATTCATACTCGAAATAGGTACATTGCAAATAGTGCCCCGGAACAGAGTTTTGTGCGTTCGCATATGCGCTAGTGTCTCTGGTGCGGAAGGAAACTGATACCATCGTTATAAAAATACGCAAAAATAATAAAATAAAATAATGCACTGAATTACATGCGAATTTGTTTCTGTGTTTATCTTGGTACGTACCCTTGTGCCCTTTAGTACCAGTCACACTGGAGCCGTTAGAGAATTTAAGAAAATTTAACCGATTTGTTATTATATACTGGGGATATGTCACGTGAGAGATGTAAAATCTTTTTGGACCTAGGGCTTGCGTACGTGCAATCGGTAATCAGGGGGCTGATCAATTAGTGAAAGAGGCGATGTTCAGGAGGTACACCGTGATAATTTCGGCTAGCGTGGTTATAAAGGCGCACAGTGAGAAATTTGATAATGATTGGCAGGGTAAGTGGGATCTTACTTTAAATGGAGGTAGACTAGGAAATCTATCGGCAACATTACACGCTTTAGGGAAATGAGGATTAGTTTGTCGTATCAGGCGATGGAGTTAATAACAGTTCACGGTAATTTTAAATCTTATTTATGTAGAATTGGGAGGATTAATGATTCGGATCGTCAATGTGGTGGGGTAGGAAGTATATTTTATTTGAATATCCACTCACTGATGACTAGCGCGTACGAAGATTAGGAATTCGGGAATAGATACGGGGTTAAATTGGTTACAAGGCGAGAGATATATTGGGGATAATGAGTCGGTCGATTGGTGGGAATTTAGTAATGCTACTAAAGGTTTAGATAGGTTGCGGCATGATATTTAGATAGTTAGTAAAGTTGTATGTATTATAAATGAATATTTCATAATTTTTATTGGTGTGAATTGGTATTAAATTATTACGATAGTATGGGTGTATATAATAAATATTTAAAATATAAACCTTTAATTTAATTAGTATTGATTAGAGGAATTAGGGTTAAGATACTGCTAAATATTAGAATAGGTACTGCTGTTGTTTTATTTGCTTTCAGTGCATTACGACGATCCATCTTTCCGCTGATAGAGGAGTCACCTTCATGTTCCTGCCTGGAGGCGACACAGATATCGGAATTGAAAGAATGTGGAGACTTACGTGGTATGGAAATTTCTATAGGATACACAGTCTAATTAAGAGTTATGAGACTATGTAAATAAATTGGATAAAATGATCGACATATTCAAGAGGTAACCGTTGAATATATTGCAGTAACCACACTGAGAGAAGAGATTGCATTAAATGAAAAGTTTTATAACTTTTGGTTTTAATCATGTTGAACGAAAAGGATACCGTTTCGCAGAAAGGTGATTATTTTATTTGAAAGTAAAGTAATATTTTACCAGAAAACTATTTTCTTATTAAGTACATGCTTTTGTACGGAAAGCAACTGCGATTAAATGGAATGCACCTTAGTTGCGATTAGTATTTTATAACTTCTGTTTAAGTTAAATCAATACACATTCACATGTTATAGTGTTATTACTATATGTATATGAAACAACGTATTCTAGCTTCTTTTAAATAGGTTCTTATTTAATTGCAAAAAACAGTATTTTAAATAAAACAAAACGACGTTTTAGTTTATTTGCGTGGACACGCATGAAAACATTGATTAAAAACTTTTACTTTTAGCGGAAAATGCAAGCCTCTGCATTCAAGCCGGGTGCTTTTTTACACGAAAGCATTTTAGTTTTATTCATGTTCCCATGCGCATAAGTCTCAGATACGCAAACAATAGTGAACAAAGATGAATATTTTTCATGCGAGGTTGAAGGACAATTTCTGTATTTCTGTACAATAACTGTAATAATTAAGGGGAATTTTTCTGAAGAAAAAAATTCTCCTCGCGCAGGATTCGAATCTACACACTCTCGTTTACCGGACGAACGCTCTACCAATTGAGCCAGAGAGGAGCATATAGATTCGAGCGATAAATCGACCTATGTCGATATTAGATCTTGAAAGACTGATAGGACGGCGAATATGCAAAGTTTGCAAGCTTTTACAGTAAGAAATTAACAAACTAATGTATTTCTGCTAATAACTGTTGTTAGAACAGAATTATATACATTTGTTTTGTCCTAATCCTACTCCGTAGTTTAGTTTTGTTACGTCCCCATATTTAGATTTAAGTTCTTTCAGTTCTAAGAAGTTAATAGTGAAGACATCTTTCCCTTTTTCGATTCTTTCTTTATTCTGTCAGACACCCTCTTAATTTGTAATTTAAGACCACTAGAGTTCCTTTGTACACCACACGCAATCACTTTTGTAACCTCACCTAGAGAAAATGGTCAGTGTAGCAAGAGACTACTAGTTCAAAACCATATTGTAATAAGCAGTTCTGTTTCGACAATTCAAGCGACAATACATTTGTAAATATTTTACTATGCGAACGAAATATATGAAATTACAAAAAAAAAGGTTTTGTGTGGTTTGTTATTTAAATACATCAACGTGGAAGTGACAAATCCAGCACCAACGTATTCACAAAATTCTACAACTGTAGTAATTAAGAGGCATTTTTTCCGAGAAAAAAAGTCTCCTCACGCAGGATTCGAACCTACACACTCTCGTTTGCCGGACGAACGCTCTACCAATTAAGCCAGAGAGGATCATATAGATTCGAGCGATAAATCGACCTATGTCGATATTAGATCCCGAGAGTGTGTAGGTCCTGCGTGAGGAGAAAAAATTTCTTGGGAAAAATTCCTCTTAATTATTACAGTTATTGGTAGAAATACATTAATTTGTTAGAAGAAATTTGGTTTTACTTGAAGTTGATATTTTTCTCCCTCCTTCTTTCTCATTCTGAATCGGACATTTGAAGATCTAGAAAGCTCTAGGAGCGGCGATACTCTGTTGGGGTGCTTAACCATTATATATATTGCTGTGTTTCATAAGAGGAAAGCTACCAACCATATTGAAATGCAATTACTATTTTATGTACACACCTGCTTGTAAGTCCAGTATAATTTGGATTAATTCACACTAGTAGTCATGGAAATTGAATATAACTTATCGTCTGACAACTGTACGATAGTTTGGTATCCTAGGTATCTATTTTAATTGAATGGGGAGTGACTCAATGTGATTCGTATAAAGAAAATGTATGAAAATCCTTGGTTACGTGTTGATAGTTGATGAAAAGTCTTAAAAAAGCTGTGTCATTTCTCATCAGATATAAATGAATTAAACCATATTGCGGGGGTATATCTGACATCGTAGGGGATAAATTCACGAATTCGGTGTTTACTATATCTGGGTACATGTTTTACATGGGATTTTACATGTGTTTGCTGTCCCGAGTCTAATCATACCTCCTGAATGTAACGAAGCAGGTGAATATACGAGCGAATCTGGGTTGTCACTACAAGGAAATCACATTCAGAGGTACTCTGGCATTTGTATAAACCGGAAAACGAGGTATCTGGTCAAAACATTGTTTAAATTACTATTATTTCGTATAAGATTTAAATTCTGAGCTTTTGTAAATTGGCAAACGTGGTTGGTGGTTTTCTATTTCCTTATGATAGCGCGGGAGATTTTAAAAGTTCATATTTGAATAAAAGGATCTAATTTATACTGGATAATTGATAATACTTGTTTGAATATCCCCAAATAGCTATACTCACCCTGAGTAAGAGTTCTCATACTTTTTTATATATTTCCTGTATAGACTTGTTCATGAATTATACATGTTATTAATGATTGCACTGTTTTATTAAAGAAAGTTGTTTATTTATTTTCCTTTTGCTCGTAAAAAGCATATAGCCGGGAAATCACAATAATATATATGGCAGCGGAGCTGACATGATGGCATTAATCTAGCTGCAATAAATCGTGAGGAAAAGATAGTAGGCGGAACAGAATTAATTTATTATTTTAGTTATTTTTACTTAAAAGAAAAGCAAAATTTGTATTGTGTTGAGATTTCCTCGAGTAGGTATACTAGCACATTCTTCTTAGTTAATTAATTCAAACTGTCACATTTACTACGTCTCAAGCACTTTTGTGCTTTCGTGAAATTTAGTACGACTTTCCATTAACGAAGCGCTCATCTCGCGTTAAAAGAAACCATTAATCAAGTGATGAAGATCAATTACCTCTACAATCTCCCCACCGAAAATGAAACTTAAACTATCAATCCATTTCCCACCCGTAAGAAACGAAAACCAACGAATCCGATAATTTACTCCGGCGGAACTAAATTTAGAAGATAGTAATTACCCTATTCCCAACTAACAAGAACTAATTTTCCAATAAAATCCGATCGCCGGTCGTTCCAACAGACAAAACCGCACATACTGCGGGTCACGATCCCTGTTATTAATAATAACGGGTTGGAGCTTAACGCTGTTACATCTATTGTAGGACCTTTTTACAATTAGTAATTAAAGTCGGGCCCGTACCGTTCGTCCGTACATATATACATGCTCCGTTCGGAGCTCGTTTTCACGAACTGTTGAACTGATTGCATATAACGTGCTGCCAGAACATAAAGCAGTGATATATGTGCGAAGTCTGAACCGTAGTACAGACTGCGTGCTGTCGTCCGCCACGAGTATCATCATCTAGTCGTTGCTGATGTTGGTAAAAGTCACTCGTTTAGCTATAGAACCAGTTGCATTAGCTAGGTTGACGTGGCATATCAAAGGATATCTTCGTGCAACGTTTTCCTCCATATTAGTCCGCGGTGAAAATTAAATTTGCTAAAGTAAAGTGAGCGTAAAGTAATCTGTAATTAAATTATTTCTGCATAATGTGGATGGTTTGACAAAGGTTTCGCTAACAGAAAACTCAATTTGGTTCGCTTTCATTACTCTGCATGTTTAAATAAGCGGAAGCCTACTCACACTTCTGAAGTCGTGAAATTCTCTCGCAATTTAATTATTCATTAGTTCCACAATAATGACAAGCAAACTTAATCGGTTTTCTCATCCATTCAGCAAATTTTCTACGGTAATTTTCTTTGGTAGGTATGTATGAGTCCGTGCATTCCAGCAAATTCAATTGCAGCTCTACATTTACTACTTCTTCGGACCGTATTTATGTGATAGTGGTTCGTCAGTCCATTGTCTCACTACATCATCATGTCCCCGTTACATTTTCATGTCTTCTCTCGTGCCTCACCGCATATTTTGCTCCATTTGCTCTTATTCTTCATTCCTCCGCACCACCCCTTGACTTCCATAGTCCTAATGTTTTCGACGATTTGATCCTCTCGCCATGACCGTAACCAGAAATTTTGTTAGCGTAAGGCCAAAAAAGCCGATTATATAACAATCGAATAAATATAAAAAAATTGATACTAATTTAATGATTGCACGTGAAATTTGTTACACTCTGAACAAAGTAAACTCCCAAGTAGACGGACAGATCTGCATATTGCTGATTGAGCTGAAAGAAAATGGTGTGTGCGGGTTTTTGTGAATAGGTCTCTAATGGATCAAACACAAATAAAAGCGATATCTTTTTAAACGGCAAAAAAACGCGTTTAATCGTGTAAATTCATAATTTACATCATTGTATTAATAAAAAATGTAAAACAAACATTTGGCTGTAATAAACTGAAAGAGTCCCGCATAAATTCCATTTGTACTCCCGCGGCCGTAATCAAATGGCATCATTAAAATTGTAATAGTTAACAAACAGACGGGCTGCCTGGTCTAGTGGATGGCGCACTCGATTACTGGCAAAGTCTGGAGTTCAAGGTTGCTATCATGTTCATTTTATTTCCGTTAATAATATGTGTATAAATAATTATTAAATTTAATTTCCGCATTTAAATTAAAGTTGTTGCGATACGTGAATCGCACATGAGTTAAGATTCAATAATAAGACATTCAAAATATGAAACACTCGTTATAAAAAATTATGGCAATAAATGAATTAATGAAAAAAATAGATGAAAATGAAAAATACTGGATATCACATTAACGTAATGTTTATAATATGAATATTTTACATATTATTGCACCGTGATTGTGATTTTGTTTTTTATTGAATTTTAATTCATGTGCGATTCACGTGTCGCAACAATTCAAATTTAAATGTGAAAAATTTATTTTTTCTTGATGTGTAATTAACATGGAAAAAATGAATACAACAACAACCTCAATCTCCAAACTTTGACATTAGGAATCGAGCGCGCTATCCACTAGACCAGGGGTCGGCAAACTTTTAAGCCGGTAGAGTCAGCAGTAATAAAAATGTCGATTTCATAAATTTCAAAGAGCCATTAATTGTTATTTCTACTTTTACATTTTATTTCAAATTTGAATCGTATAAGAAAGGAGTTATTAGATAAAATACGACGTTACTTATTATAATTTTGTATTATTTATATTATTACTATTTTCCAAAATATGCTAGAGAAAACAAACAATGAAACTATATTCAAAAAAATCAATGCGAACGATGACCTTGCATTTCTCTAGAAATTTTTGGTAAGTCTGGTATATAAGTGGTAGTTTTTAGATTAAGACTCAACTCTAAATTTTGATTAGTTATTTGGCTTCTTAGCGTTTTTTTATTAAGTTCATGGATGACAAAACTTGCTCGCACGAGAATGTTGACCCAAAAATCATCAGTATACCAAAAGCCATTTTTTCTATTTGATCATAGCACTCCGGAAGACAATGCTAGGCTTCGAAAATTAGTGCCGCATCTCTCTTAAATCTCTCCACTTATGTTGCGATACCAAAGTACATTTCTGCCTTTTCCAGCTTTTCCAAGTTACTGGCTAGGTTCGTAAATTTCGAACTCCATAAATCTTTGCTTTTTACATCTAGTCATTGAAATGAACCAGCATTGATATCAAATGAAGCAAAATTTAGTTCTTTGCTGTTTGCTTTGAGAGGATTAGCAATGAAGTTAAGGTAGGGTTATTCATTTTGAACTGGTCAAATCCTGCAGCAAAGCCATCCTTCATTGTTTTGATCGTTCTTGTGAAGTAACTGATGGTATCAATAGAAACACTGTTTCCATCCCGATAATTTTTTTAGGTTTGGAAATATAATAATGTGCCCATCTCCATATCTTCAGCCGAAAGAAGCAATTTATTTTCAAAACAAACTACTTCTTCCAGTAATGAAAATGCAATGTTTCCCTTTTCTTGAAGCTTTAGATTTAGTTCGTTGAAATGCATTGTAACGTCAGTCATAAAATATAACTTTTGCATCTTCTTTCAATTCAGGATAATCAATGGCCTTATTATTTAGGAACGTAATAATTTTATGCATACATGAGGAGAAATGCTTTAAAACACTGCCTCGTGAAAGACATCGTACGTTATTGTGCATAATTAAGCCCGAGTAGTGGTGGTTACCCATGTCATCTAATAATTCTTTAAATTGGCGGTGATAGAGGGCTTTAGCTAAAATGCTATTGGTAATTTTAATAACCAAGTTCGTAACGTCAACTGTTTAATTTGGAAATTAAGCATTGTGCAGAAAGCGCTTCCTGGTGAATTATGCAATGAAAAGAAAGATTTCCCGTCAATGTTACTTTTTAAAATTGAAAAGAATCCTTTGTTTATCCCAGCCCTTTTTGCTCCATCAATTGCAATGGAAACAATCGTATTCACATGAATGTCTAGTAGCAGATATCCTAATAATTCCTCCCTAGGGCCTTGAGGTAAGACAAATTTTACAAATAGTGCTTTTTTTGCGCTGTGTTTTTATGTCACAAGACTCATCTACAGCAATTGATATTGCCGAACTCAGTTCGATGTTCTTCAATTGTTGTTGTGTCACATCTAAGGTCATTTTAACAGTTCGATCTTGCACTGTTTTAGCAGATAGTGGAATATCTTTGATTTTTTTACAATTTCAGTTTTGTTTTTAAAATCATTAAACAGATCCTCAGACGTTTTTATAAAACACTGCTTAATATAATCACCGCCTGTGAATGGTTTTACTCGTTTAGCTATTTCAAACGAAATTTTCAAACTAGCCATATTTACTCTGTTCTTGGATTGTGTCCAATTATGTAACAAAGAACTTAAATTTAATTTTAAAATTGAATAGGTTAATTTGTGTCTGTCCGTCTTGCTTTAATTTTTTTTTTTTTGGGAACTTGAAGAGTCGCAGTTGTCTTTTGAAAGAGCCGCATGCTCGCGAGCCGCGGTTTGCCGACCGCTGCACTAGACCAAGCGGCCCATCAGCTTGGTTCTACAATTTGTGAGTGTGGCCACGGGACTAAAAATGGAGTTTATGCGGATTTTTTTTCAATTTATTACAGCTAAATGTTGCTCGTTTTACATTTGTTATCAATATAATAACGTAAATTATGAATTACACAATTGAACGCGTTTTTGCGCCATTCAAAAAAATGTCGTTTTTATTTTTTGACCAATCCGATTTTTTGGCCTCAAGAACCACCTCAATTTTTTTTAGCTCTACCAGTGATATGTTGACCTGGCCTTCCCCTAATGAGTACATTTATCTAAGGCAGCATACATCTACGCAGGCGGCTAAAATAAAAAGGATATAAGTGACAACTCCTTCCTATTTATCATAACCTTTTCAATTGCGATTTGTGTTTTCCCGAATTTGCTGAATTTTGTGAGCACAAATATCATACTATCATTACCTAACGCTAAACCACAAATCACAAATCGCAAATCCATGCATTTTATAGCCGTAAAAGAACTTAGCTAACAGTTAAAAATATTGAACATTTAATATCCATTGATTTATTTTAAAAAAAATGTCACAACATGAATAAATGATAACTACATTGGAAAAATGAATAAAATTGGAAAAATTTTAAACAACCAGGGAAGGGGCTTTGAGCGCGAAAGGGCGCGCCCCCTCTTTAGGTAAGAAAACCGCCTATTCGTTAGCCAGCGCCTGGAAAGCTAATTTGACAGGTAATTTGGTACTCCTACAAGTATCCCGTGCCACTTAGCAGGTAGAAGGTTACTGATCACAATATTCACTTATTTGACAGAGGGGTAGGTGAATTAAAATCACTAAATTGTCGTTTATACAAATAAAAAAAATTATATGTTAATTGAAATTTTTAATATTGAATCGAATTTATTGAAAAGAGCTATAATATTGTATTTTACTGTAGTAAAAAAAATAAAATTTTAAATCCCGGACATTTGTTCTGGAAAACAGGGCATAAAAGCAAATATAGTAGAAAAGCAAAAGATAGCCGGTTTCGAATAACATTCTCTAGATTAACTCTTGAGCGCCCGGATTAATTTTACTAAAGTATAAAAATCAATTTAAAGATCCCAAATGGAACCATTCTAAAATAATTTAAAACATTTGGCACGTAGATGTGCTGGTAACTGACGGGGCAATGCGGACCTCGGAAATATCCCGATACACCACCAACTGTTTTCCTTAAATTCTTAACTTTTGCTTTTCATCTATACAATTTTTTTTCCTTTAACCCTGCAATGCTCGCGTATATAATGCAGAAGTCGACGCTCGCTGCGGATTGATAGTCCGCAAATCAACAATAATATTATATTATTACTTTTTATAAGTAAGTGAGTATTATTTGTTACGATAAAAATAACAAATCGCTCGAGAATCCAATATATTGATTAAAAATATAATATAAAAAGAATAGAACTATTCTAAAAAAAAAAATAAAAAATGTAGGTTCTAAAAGAAATATAGTTCATTTATTTGCTTTTAGTAGTTCAATTCTGTGTAACGTTCAGAACACACATACACTGAGTGTTCTCCGCAGATGTATTTTCCGCATTTCTTACAGGTGTATCGTGTGGGCCTATTTTTTATTCTGTCGCAGCAACAGCATCTACCACGCCTATTAGGATCACTTATCGTTGCAATTTGTAATTCTTCGATTCCAAGAATATTCCTAATACCATCTTTTAGTTTACTTGGCAAATTGCTTTGGTGTAAGCGCTGACGGAGATGAGTTTCAAAAAGTTTAAATGACAGTGTCCGCAGGAAACACCTTCCTTGTATGCTATCATTATTTATATTATTCATCTTGTATATAACCATAGTATTGATTCCAGCAACATTGAGCAGCGCATAAAAGATTACCATTGGCCATCTCCTTATACCTCTGGCGCAATTGTAGCTAGCACACAACTTATCTACCGTATCAACCCAACCCTTTGTCATATTATAAACGCATATAATATCCGGTTTACCAGTTCCTTCGTCCAACTTATCATGTCGATGAAGGTTTGATACAAGTAACACGTTTTTATTTTTTTAGGTATGTATGAAACTAGGGTTGCAGTTTTACCAAAAGCAAACATACTTGAACCTATAGGCCTAGTAGCAGAATTTGCAAATTCAATAGGGAGCTCCCTTTTATTTTTCCTTATTGTTCCAATCATAGTTAGATTGAAATCTGTATGTAAACACTCTAGCAACTCTACACTCGTAAACAGTTATCTACAGTCACAGTTTTCCTTCCTTTGATATGGCTGGCAGAGCCTTTTTACTACAGCACTCGGTGAGTTGTCTATAGAAAAGGACCATCAGTTGCTTTCCGAGGTAATTTCCAATTACACGAATAATAAGTTTTTGTCACATAGAGCGAAGATTTTTATGCCGTACTTATTTGGCTTGCTAGGGATATATTGTCTAAAGGGACAGCGCCCTCGAAAACCCTCTAGCTTTTCATCGATAGTAACATATTCAAACGGAGTGTATCCGGTTTGACAGTTGTCAACGAACGAATCGAGAATACATCTAAAAGGTGCTAATTTATCGTAACGTCTTCGTTCTGCACGTGTGGTTAGATTATCAAAACGTAAATGCTGAAGAAGGAATCTTGAACGTGTAATGGAATAGTGAGACGAAGATTTCAACACCCGTATCGTTAGTACTCCATAGTTCTTCCAGGTTCAAACGGTTAGATTTCAAAACACCGGAGAAGTACAACAATCCTATCAGAGCTTCTATTTCGTATAAATTGGTCTCCTTGGCATCTCGGTCTCTCTGATAGTTACTCTGACTAGACATAATGTGTTGATTTGTGTTTTCAACAATTTCCATCAACATGTCACTGGTAAAGAAATGTCTCCAAATTTGAATAGGCGTTTTCAATGACTTTGTTGCTAATTTTGCAACTGGAAATTTTTTATTATGTTTACCGATCTAGTTCTAACAGCTTGGGTAGGTTTATGTTTTCTCCATTTGGTTGTGTTATCTTTGCCAATAAAAACAGGTTCCGTTATTTTCTCATTTCGATCAGGTTCATCATCTGAAACTTCCTGTTCTGTGTGAGTAAACAGTTCTTCAGCTTCTAAGACATCCTCTTCATCTTCATCTTCGTGATCTAGAGGATCCATTTCACCTGCCGTATCATCTTCGTTCAAACATTCTTCCATCAATTTTTTCTAAACGAGTTTTTTCTTTTTCATATGACCATTCATCCTGAATAATGTAATCACTCACTTCTAATGTAAATATATTGCTGATTATATTTACTTTAGTTTGGTAACCAAAATGACCACAAAAACGACAAAATAAATAAACAGTTATGGTATCTAAAACTCAAACGATGTTTGTTTTCTTTCGGCGTTAACGTTCGCTGCGGACTGAGACTCCGCAATACACAATATTTAGGAAATTAATAAACTGTTGCACTTATAATTATAGAATAAGGTTCTCTTTATTATTTTATGAAGGTATATGACTGCATATAACAATACAATAAGCAGAATTTTAAATACAAACACAAAAGGAAGTGTGCGGAGTATGAGTCCGCGCGCGAGCATTCCAGGGTTAAATCATCCATAACCGCTTCCCTTCATCACAGCCTTAATCCAACTCTCTACCTTCTGCTCTTCCGTCCATTATTCCTTGTTTATTTAACTATCATATCATCGACAATTCTTTCGGTGTCCCAGCCATATAATCTCCTCGATATAGTATACATAACTGTACATATTTTTGCCATTGATAAATACCATATAATTTCTTGTTAGTTCTTCTCATCTGTTCATTTTCAGGCTTCCTCCTTCCTAGGATTCTTCTTTTAGCATCCCCTATCCTCATGCCATTACTTCGATTTTTTTGTTTAATACTCACATCTCGCAGCTGTAAAATAATGTGCGGCTTAAAATGGTTGTGTATAGTTTTAATTTTGATATACCTACCTTGACGGACATTTAGATCGAATTAAGTAGTGTACAGCTGCGGCACTTTTCTTGCTTTCTCAATCCTCAGGTTAATCTCTTCATTTTCATTGCTGTTGTTGGTTAGTAGTATATAAGAATTCTTTCGAACTCCCCATTTTCAGAAGTTCATTCTGTGTTTCCACTTTAAATTTTTAGTTTTTAGATAGTGTTCCAATTCCCATCAATTTACTCTTCCTAAACAACCAATTCCGTTTGTAATATTTTAACACGTTCAGAACAATTCACTCACGAATGATTTTAGATGGTGTGCGATTGTACATTAAATTTCATGGCTCATTTTATATGTAAGTGTTCACTGTAATCATTGATTTATATTTCCAACTCCAAAACCAGTCTTTGAATTATCACGTAAATAAAAATCATGATTAAAACACCAATATCCTTGGATTTTGAGCAAACTTGCCAATTACTTGATTAGTTCCTCTTTTTTTCTGCAACTATTTTTCGATGAAGGCTCATTAAACATAAGACGTTCAATCGATATTATGTCATGGTAGATCGTAGCTAAGTTTTCACTCTGCGTACAGTACTGAATGACCCCTCGATCGTAGTTGTTGAACAGGGTGGTGATAATGTTACGAAAAGTGCTTTTTTAGCACTCGGGAAAAGTGCTTGTCTCTGTTTATCTATCTCTACACACTGAAACTTAATGATATGGCAAATGACAATAACATCCTTACTGTTTTTATCAATTTATTGTGTCAATTGTTTTCTACTCCGAAAACATTTAGCCCACACCTGGCTACGCCCATGCTTCTAACACTTGTTTGAACTTTAGTCCATTTCCACGAACTTTCCAGCCAGTGATTTTTCTTGCAATGATTGTTCTCCATTTCTGTTTGCATGTCCGTGCTACTTCTCTAACTCTAGCTTTATCTTTCCTCTCCAGTATTTAACGATATCCATGTTCAACAAGTTTCTAAGTGTTTCCTTCATTTTTTGTATCACAATTGTCCTTTCAGAAAAGGTAAATTTAAGTCTTGGGACCGAACAATAGGTTGTTTGTGTCCATTAGAGGGGTGTTGTTTGAAAAAGATATTTATGCTATATACCGGGTGACATAGAAAAAAACTACAATACATAGCAACATGTGATAGAGGACCAAGAAATAATAAAGAAAGTCCTATACATAATATCCGATTGCTTTTTGTTTAAGTTACAAGCTGTTGAAGTTAAAAGGCTTTTATTATACCAAACAACATTCAAAAATATAAGATACATATTAGTTCTGCATAAGGTGTTGAAATTGGTGACCTTGTTCCTGAATACACATTTCCAGTCTTCGTGTTAATGACGGACGGCATCTTTGAAATATGTTAGCATTATTAAGAAATCTGTCAGCAGACTCCACAATTCTGTTCCATAATTATTCTTCACTATTTAGTTCTGCGGCATACACTTCACTTTTCATAAATCCCCAAAATGAAAAATCGGAGGGATTAAGGTCGGGACTACGAACTGGGCATGGTATAGGATTCCCACGACCAATTCACCTATTTCCAAATTTTCTTTGCAGAAATTCCCTTACTCTCCTAGAATAGTGAGTTGGCGCGCCGTTATGCATGTAGTACATTCTTTTATAATATCTAATAACGTATTCAGTTCATTTTCCAAAAAGTTCGCCTGTCAATCGTCTGGGCATTCGAAATGGACCAATTAGATAAATTGTCGATTATACCTGCCCACACATTAATGGAAAATCCATACTGGTGATTCCGTATTACGTTCTGATGAGGGTTTTCATCGTTCCAATAATGCATATTGTGAATATTCAAAATGCCATTGCGACTAAAACCTGCTTCATCGGTAAACAAAATTAATGACAAAATGTTTTGCTCTTTATTTTGCAACCACTCGCAATATTGTAAACGCGGTAGGAAATCTTGTACCAATAGGTGATGGATTTTTTGGAAATGAAATGGATGAAGAAGTTGTTCTTTGAGGACTTCCCTAACAGATTGACGATTGACAATCGGTACAGCTGCACTTATTCTTCTGGTGCTTATTCTAGGATTGTCTTCTACTATTTGCAAAATACCTTCTTCATTTGCAAGAGTACGACGAGTTTTGTTAATCCCATAATCAAATTTTGGTTTTTTAAAGCAACCATCTTCTCCCAAACGCCTATGTATGTCAATAAATGTCCTAACATTAGGAACTTGCCTTAATGGGTATCTCTCTCGATAAATGCGTTGAGCTTCGGAAAAATTTGAACGAGCTTCGCCGTAACACATAATCATGTTCCTGTATTCTACGAAAGTATAGCGCACCATTTTGAAATAAAGCTTTCAAGACACTATGCAATACTAAAATACAAGAACAATATAAAAAACAGTTTGTAACTTGAAAAAAAAAGCAGTCGGACATTAGTGTATAGGAACTTTTTTTGTTATTTTTCGTTCCTCTACCTGCTGGTGCTATGCGTTGTAGTTTTTTCTCTGTCACCCTGTATATTGGACTTCAGTTTTCTATAATGCGAGACCGAGGTACTTTTTAATCGTCCCTTAGAGGAAACCATCTACTAGGAGAGGTCCCACTATATTTTGATTAAGAACCTCAAAATTTAGATGGACTACCTTCAATGGCCTACTTTGTAGGCGTAAGCGTAGAAAAAATAAACGTCTGGTTTACAAATACAGGTATTCTTAACTGACAAACGTTTAACGCAATAGTAAAATCAATAATCAATTTCAAAAACATTTGCCACTGCTACGATACTACAAGTAATGTGTTAACGTGTATCAAACAAATAAATAAAGTTCTTTACGATTTCTCCTGTTGCTATAAATTTATTTATATTTTATGAAACCTGTTCATAAGATGCTAACAAATTAGGCGATGCAAATTACTGGAAAATTTGTAGGCTGATGAAGTATGTGAGGTTGCAGCATTACAAAAGGAGTTAATACAGTTTTCTGATTCAATGTGTGATTTAACAGATCGTCTTACTAAAGTATATTTATTTAATCGGAAAAAAAAAATCACAGAAAAAGAAATAAAACAATAATAACTAACTGGCTTAGAAGCTGTAACAGTAATTTGTCTACTTCATTCATAACAGTTAGTTTAACTTATTAAACTAACAAGTTTGTTTAGGGAGGTCTATGTCAATATACATCATTTAAACAGTAAACAAAAATTAAAAATGACAGTAGTACTGAATAATGTATTTAAAACAATGGCATAGTAGGCATGATATTCTTGGAATGTTTGTAAATATATACCTACTATTAATCATTCAATGCCAAGACCAGAAAACAAAACAACGTTGAACCTGCACTATGGTAACATACACAGTTTGTATTATAAATATTTTCGAATTTGCACTGAATAAAATATTTACATTACTGAGATATATGTATGTACAATCCCACAAAGTTAAGCTCGGACGATGCCCAGTATATTTACAGGAACGTGGCGTTATTTATAAACGATATTTGGGGCATGTGCACAAACGTAGTTTATTACAGGAAACACATTTTAGGTAAACACATAGAAACAATTAGTTTATAAAATAGATAGAAATAAAAAGAATACATTAAAGAGGTATATATTTGTATCGAGTTTTGATATCGTACCTGTTTAGCTACTTTGGTTAACTGCTCGAAATTTTTCAATTACGTAGATATAATAGCCTTTTCTTTTGGTTCTTTTGCGTTGGAATACAAAACGCACGCGCATGCGCTGAGGTTTTGTGTTCTATTTGCTTTGAGTAAGAAGCAATACGTTAGGTGGTCATTCTAATTTTATATTCGAGCGATATTTC
This sequence comes from Protaetia brevitarsis, assembly GCA_004143645.1. Taxonomy (NCBI): domain Eukaryota; kingdom Metazoa; phylum Arthropoda; class Insecta; order Coleoptera; family Scarabaeidae; genus Protaetia; species Protaetia brevitarsis. Next base: position 1,909 of record RXPK01002772.1, on the reverse strand, counting down.
TTCATATTTGCATTGAACATCTTAGTGCGTTAGTAAGGGACACGTAGCTAGAGCCGTCTTTATTACGACGAGTATCAGCTATTTGTTATTGAACTTTAAATTTGTGTCGCGTCATAAATTTTTGAGTTTTTCGCTGTGTTGCAAAGAACAAAGCTAATATCGTATATGAATGGGACTCCTTACTTACACATCGTTCCAGCGTTAACTAATATGTCTGCTTCTTTTTTTAATCTAATCGATGTGTGATAATCTCTTTTATGTCATTTTTTAATGAGTTCAATACCGGTATAAGTCTCTAGTTATATTATCAAATGAGCTGAAATAGATCACTAATTTGGCTGTGATGTGGTTGATATTTTTATAGAGTAAACACTACTTTTTGAGGAATACTCTATACCGGTATAAATTTGGTACTATTTTCATATTTGTATAAAGCCGAATGAGTGATTAATTTCATCCATTCGACGGTATTTATTAGGTTTATCATTAATTTGGAGTTTTTGTGAATCTGCTCAGGGAAATACTATAGGACTTTGTCCGGTTACATTTCTAAAGCTAACGTTCTATAAGTAAAATAAATAAACAATATTATTCTTTATGCGGTACTTACTGCAATTCAGATATCGTGAACACTTATAAAATGGGCCGTGAAATTTAATGAACAATTATGCGCACACCATCCTAATATCAATGGTAAGTGAATTGTTCTGAACGTGTTAAAATATCACAAATAGGATTGGTTGTTTAGAAAGAGTAAATTGATGGGGATTGGAACACTATCTGAAAATCGAAAATTTAAAGTGGAAACACAGAATGCACTTCTGGAAATGGAGAGTTCAAAAGAATTCGTATATACTACTAGCCAACAACTGCAATGAAAACGACGAGAAGAACTAAGAAGGAATTATATAGTATCTATCAACGGCCAAAAATATGTACAGTTACGTATATTATATCGAAGAGATTCTATGGCTGGGACACCGAAAGAATTGCCGATATATAATAGTTAAATAAATAACGAATAAAGGACGCAAGGGCAGAAGGTAGAAAGTCGGATTAAGGCTAAGGCGAAGGGAAGCGGTTGTGGATGATTTAAAAGAAAAAAAAATGTGAATTGATGAAAAGTAAAAGTTAAGAATTTAAGGAAAACATTTGTTGGTGTATCGGAATATTTTCCGAGTCGCATGTCCCCTCAGTTACCGCCAATCACGGCCAAATGTTTTAAATTATTTTAGAAAGTTCCATTTGGGATCTTTAAATTTATTTGTATATTAGTAAAATTAATCTAGGCACTCCAAGAGTTAAACGAAAGAATTTTATTCGAAACCGGCTATCTTTTGCTTTTCTGCTATATCTGCTTATATGTTCTGTTTTCCAGAACAAATACCCGGGATTTAAAATTTTCAATTTTCTTTTACTTCAGTAAAATACAATATTATAACTCTTTTCAATAAATTCGATTCAATATTCAAAATTTCAATTCCTTTATTTGTATAAAATATTTCTTTTTCTTTTTTTTTAATAAAAAAAAATACAACAATTTAGTGATTTTAATTCACCTAGCGATCTGTCTGTTAAATGAGTGAATATTGTGATCAGTGACCTTCTACCTGCTAGGTGGCACGGGATACTTGTAGGAGCACCAAATTACCTGTCAAATTAGCTTTCTAGGCCCTTGCTAACCAATAGCCAGTTTTCTTATCTAAAGGCGCACCCCCAAAGCCTCTTCCTTGATTGTTTGAAATTGGAAAAATGTAATTAATTAAAACAATAAAACGATAACTCTTTATTTAAATACCTATGTTTTATTAATTTTGAGACTCCCAGATCACAGGTATGTATGTTGAAATCATAAATACTATATAAAACAAATTATTTAACTCAAAATCTCGCCATCTAAAACTTTCTC